>PVKS010002864.1:40078-111921 GCA_004027875.1 Aplodontia rufa | reverse complement strand
TTTTTGTGGCCAAAATAGTCTGTTATTTTTTGTGTTTGCAGCTATTCCCAGTTAAAACTGAGAATTTGGACTTGCTGCAGATTTCTGCACCTGGAGTAGTGTTAGCAGCTACCCAGTTAAGAGGTGGGTTTTCCCCCCGCTACTATTGAGTTTTGCTTTATAGCTCTTGGTGTTGAGGCATACTCTGGTAATTCAGTCCCAATCTTCTTCTGGGCTTTTGTCTTGTGAATTTGAAGAATAAAATCCATGGAGAATCATGGAAGGGAAGAGTAAAAGGAGTAGGATTTATTTAAGGAAGGAGAATAGAGTCTCTGCAATATGTAGGGGAACCTGGAAGCAGGATACCATGTTATTGTGCTACACTGGGGTTTATATTGGTTTTGGGTATGAGCATTGATTAAGATTTATGTAAAGCACATGTTGAGAAAAGCACTAACATCACAGGTTAAAATCTACGTACAGCAAGACTGAAACTGAGCACCAACATCATTTGTTAAAATAAATGTAAAACAGATAGCAAATCTTTCCTAGTTGGCATCTATGTCCACCCTAACTTCTTAATTTTCCACCTCTGGCACAAAGGAGTTACTCCCACAGGTGAACCTCATGGTCTTTTGCATTTGCAGGCCCTGAACATACCTGAAATATTCTCTCTCTACCAGTTAGCTTCCAGTTATGGTTGAGTGGGGCTCATTGTCCTGAGTACCTAGCCATTTTTTTTTATTTCTCCCAATCTCAATTACAACTATAACAATGATACCAAAAGCCAATAAAGACACATCAAGTAAAGAAAACTAGACCCATCCCTGTTGAACACAGATGCAAAAATCCTAAATAAAACTCTAGCAGACTATACAACACATAGAAAAGATAATACACCATGATCAAGTGGGCTTCATTCCAGGAATGCAGGATTGGTTCAACATATGCAAATGAATAAATGTGATAAATCAGTTAAACAGAACTAAACGAAAATATATGATCATCTCAATTGATGCAGAAAAGCTCTCTGATAAAGTCCAACTTCCATTTATGCTCAAAACTCTGGAGAAGACAGGGATCAAAGGAACTTATTTTAATTTTGTCAACTTATTTATGACAACCCCTCAGTCAACATTATACAAAATAGAGAAAAACTGAATGCATTCACACTAAACTCAGGAACAAGACAAGGCTGTCCACTCTAACCACTCTTATTCAAAACCCTATTCCTCAAAACCCTAGCCAGAGCTATCAGACAAGAGAAGGAAATCAAAGGAATCCAAATAGGAAAAGAGGAAGTCAAGCTATCTCTGTTTGCTGATGACATGATCCTATACCTAGCAGAACCAAAAAGCTCTATCAGAAGACTTGTACAGATTAAAATGAATTCAGCAAACTGGCAGGATACAATATCAACTCCCATAAATCAATTTTTTTCATATACTTCAACAGCAAATCTGTGAAAGAAGAAATCAGGAAATCTATCCCATTCATAATAACTTCAAAATGAAAAAAAAATACTTGGGGTTTAATCCAACAAAGGAAGTAAAAGGCCTCTACAATGAAAACTATAAAACACTGAAGAAAGTAGTTGAAGTAGATCTGAGAAATGGAAAGATGTTCCATGTTCTTGGTTAGACAGAATCAATATAATTAAAATGGTCATTCTGCCAAAAGTGCTGTACAGATTCAATACAATTCCCATCAAGATACAAATGTCATTCTTCATATATATAGAAAATTCCATTCTCAAATTCATTGGGAACAATAAGAAAACCAGAATAATCAAAGCTTTACTAAGCAGAAGCAAACAAATAAACAAACAAACAAACACAAAGCGGGAGGTATTGCAATACCTGACCTGAGATTATATCATAGAACTGTAGTAACAAAACCAGCATGGTATAGGTATCAAAATAGACATGAGGACCAATTGAATAGAATAAAAGATACTGAAGCAAACCTGCAAATCTTTAGCCATCTGATATTTGACAAAGGAGACAAAAAATATACCTTGGAGAAAAGCCTGTTCAACAAATGGTGTTGGACAAACTGTACAGCCATATGCAGTAAATTGAAATTAGATCCTTATATCTCACCCTGAACAAAAATCAAATTGCCATGGATCAAAGATTTAGGGAAAAAAATAGCAACATTGCAACAGCTAGAAAAAAATTAGAATCAACACTCCACCACATTGGTGTAGGCACTGACTTCCTTAACAGACTCCCACAGTGAAAGAATTAAAGCCAAGAAACAATGAGTGGGATGCTATTAAGCTAAGAAGCTTCTATTGAGTTAAGGAATTAGTCAAGAGTGTCAAGACAAAACCTACAGGATGGCATAAAATCACGGCCTGCTACGTCTCTGACGTAGCAGAATACAAAAAGAACTAAAAACTTCATACCAAAATCACAAACAATCCAAATAATGAATGGGCCATGGAATTAAACAGAAACTTCTCAATAGAGCAAGTTGAAAGAGACAATAAATATATTAGAAAGCATTCATCATTAGCAATCAGAGAAACACAAATTAAAATATTATGATTTCACCTTAATCCAGTTAGAATAGCAAAGATGAAGAGTACAAACAACAACCGATGTGGGAAGGGTTGTAAAGAGAAAGGAACACTAACACACTGCTGGTGGGACTGCAGATTAGACAACCACTCTGGAAAGCATTGTGGACTTTTCTCAAAAAATTAAGGATGAAACCACTGTATAACCCAGCACACTCACTCTTGGTATTTTCCAAGAAGAGGTAGAATCAGTATATTACAAAGACATAGCTACCTAAATGTTGATAGCTGCTCAGTTTACAGTAGCTAAATAATGGGATTACCCCTGATGTCCCCTACTGAATGAACGGATCCAAAAATTATTGGATCCATTGGAGTTCTACTCAGCTATTAGAAAGAATGATATCATGTGGCTTTTACAGGTAAATGGATGAAATGGGAAAAACCATGCTGAGTGAAATAATCCAATCCCAGAGACTTAAGGGTCAAATGTTTTCTCTCATTTGTATAAGGTAGAGTATAACCAAGGATATGGTAAATGTTGGACAAATTTATTTACTGGACACACCAAAACTGAAGTGTCACATAACCTGGGGTAACGATAACTATGAAGGGGGTGGGAGAGAGTGTGGGAAGAAGAAAGAGGGAGGGTTGAGAGTAAGGGAAAAGGGGGAGTATGAATTCTGTAAGGTACACTTGACACCCCACAGAAGCCAAATAATACTCAAGAAGGCATTTAAATCTTGAAATTTTAGAAATTAATATATATATATGTATATGGTCATTTATATTTATATAATTGGGGGGTACTGCATTGGAGACAAAGAAGCAGAGAAGTAGGTGAAGCTGGATAAGGACTGGGCTCAAGTCACTTCGTTATTATGTATGCATGTATGAATGTGCAGCAACGAAGGACTCCGATATGTAAGAACATGATGAATTAATAAAATAAATAAGTAAGTAAATAAATGATAAAAAATCAAACATGAAGAATTTTATCTTAAAGAACCTGTCTAGATGGTCCCCATAATTTCATGGGGCCCAACTCCCGAAAAAATGCATGATTAAATCACATATGCAATTGTGTGTATACACACATTTATTCTCTACAAATATTTAAGCATTTCCGTTATATTTCAAAAGCTGTTATAAAATTCTTCCTGTATAAGAATAATAGTTTTATTCCTAGTAATTCTATAGTAGTTATATTAATAATTATAATAACTTGTTTAATTTTTTTATTTGACTTGAGATTTTAATTGTTTTGCTCATGTGGTTCTGCTGTTTTCCTTGGTTAGTGATTGATTATTGAACATATATTGCATATGTTTTGTTGTTGAGTGTAATGATTCTTTAAAATTCCTCTAAAGAGTATTGAAATTTGCTTTGAGATACAATTAAGTTACAACAGAAGGCTTTTTAACGTTTTTTTTCAATTTTAGTTTTTTAGAGTGTTTCCAAAGTAATCTTACTCAAGGGCTAATGTACCAGTTGTGGGCTTTCTGAAGTTTTAATTGATTGTCCTGTTCTCAACAAGTCTTCTTTACTCTTTTTGGGCAGAATTTGAATGTATTCTGGCAAGTTCTTTGCAACTGGTATAGCTTGGCTTTGTTGGAGTTTTGTCCTTCACATGTGTTGATTAATGCAAAGCCAAGAAAGAGGAAGAATGCTGTTCGTATTTCTCCCAGAGGGCCTTTCTTTCTGCTGCTTTACAAATTCCAGCAGTTTCAGTCTTCACCAACTCCAGTCTGGATGTCTTCCATGCAAAACTGCCACTCTTTGCTTCATTCCTCTATTCTTGCTCTGCATTCTAGACCTTACCTCCAGACAAAAAGAAGAGAAACTCAGGGCTCATCTCAGTCTCCCAGAAAAATAATCTTACAATTCATGTGCTTCCAGTGAGTGATAACATTGCTTCTTGATTTATTGTTCCATACATTTTGTCCAAATTTCTGGTTGTATTGGGAAATGAGCTGCATATCAGTTTTTCCTTTACAGGATTTATAATATCTACTGATTAGGATGAAATAAAAAGTGACATTTGTTTCTGTGTATATTTTGTTTTGTTTCAGAAAAAGGATTAAAGTAGGATGGAGTTGAAAAAAAAACATGAACATGATAGGAAATTTTTTTCTGAAAAGCAAAGGAATCATATAATTAGTACATAACTAGGAAGCAAATGTTTAAGAAATATTTTAAAGCAACACAATACTGATTGAAAAATTAATGGATTGTTTAGAGACATGAACCACATTTTCTCCTCTCATCATACTAACATTATATTACTGAAATATAAATAACAAGAGTTTGCAGGGGCAGAGGTAAAAGCAAACAGATTCTCGAGGATTTTTTTTTTTTAAATTATACAATGCAATGGTGTTACAGTTTGGATAGGAGCATCCCTGAAATACTGATGTGTCCAAGTCTTGGTCCCCAATGCAGCAATTTTTACATGTGGGGCTTTTGGGGAGTGATTGGTTTATGAAGGTTATGACCTCACCAGTGAATTGCTAATTTGATGGCATTATGGGGAAGAGGTAGAAATTTATAAGTTGGAGTCTCATTGGAGAAAAGAGTTCATGCAGACACACCCTGAAAGGGAATTTCTCATCCTTGGCCCCTCTCTCTGATTCCAGGCTGCCATGAGCTTAGAGGTTTGCCTCTACCATTCCCTTCTGCCATGATTTTCTGCCTCACTCAGGCCTAGAGTAATGGAGCTGGCCAACCATGGGCTGAACCTCTGAAATCGTGACACCAAATAAACTTTTCTGCCTTAAATTTGTGTATATCAGGTATGTTGGTCACAGTTACTAACTGTGCATAACACAATTAGAATATTTAACTAGTTCACTGAATACAAATATTTAATGTAAATGTATTTAGAGTGGGATAATTCCAAATAGTCAAACTTTTTTATCCTGTATACCTTTGATAAGCTCAGAGGATCATTGAAAGAATGACAAAATTATTCAGGTTAATTTTGTGTTGGTTTATCAGTTTCTGTTGGAGGAAAAATATTTAAATTCTTTTTGAAAACTTCTTTATATATAATCTGAATATTTTATTTCGAAAATTTCATGCAAAGTTCTCTTTTGCAGAAAGAAATTTATTTTTTATAATTCTATGTCTGGCCCACACATTTTTATTTTTCCTCAAACTAAACATATTCATACACATTGAGAGAATAATTTTGCTATTTAAAGATGCATGGATAAATACTAAAGCCTGTTATTATTTTTTAAAATATTTTCAAATTAATATTTACTTATTTTCTTTTTCTAACATAAGTTTTTTAAAAGAAGATGAAATTATATAATAATATTTTAATAACAAATAAATTTTTACAATCAACTACAAATATGAATATCACACTATTATTTTAGATTATCTTATTTGATGGCTTGGTTACCTTTGGATAAATGATCCATCTCTGCCTATCTACCAAGTGACATACAATTGGATAGTATTGTATATTTGGAAAGGAAATAGAAAGCAATTATTCATAGATGAAAATGAATATTGTGATTGTTCAATTTTATAGAAATATAAGTAACTAAGATTGTAATTCATAGGAATTCTTCTGTTAACAATTTTAAACTTTCACCATAAGAATTTAAAACATATTTTGTAATTTGAAGACGTATTAATATCTTATAAAATATTTAGTTTTTATAATTATGTATGTAAACAAAAACAGTTGCTTCTATTCAGTCCATCATGCAAACAATAGCAAGATTTCATGAATTAATCACTTCAGGCTAATTAAAAAGTGTTGTAAGAGCCCGTTTACAGGTTTTTCAACTATTTGATTTCCAACTCAAGCCAACGAAAAAGAATCAGTGAGGCAAATGGTTATTAGCTTTGAAACCCGTGTCTCCTGTTGTTCCTTGCAGCTGGAGTAAGCAGCAGTGGTCAGTGGAAATGGTCCACAGGGTGAGATGACTCATCCTTACGGATAAATGTTTACAGTTGTAACAGCACAACTTTCTTCTTTTTCCCACTGGAAAGAAACTGAAAAATAAATTTCTGTAGCTGCTATAAAATTATTCACTTATAAGACAAACAGTTTTAATATAATGCTCTTCTCAGAGTCCTGATGTTTGAAATAGTGCGAAGAAGGGACCTTCTGGTGCTTGTGGTAATAAAACCCCTTGGCGAGAGCTCAAATTCTGTTCGCCTAGTTCAGAGCTGTGTGTTCCTGATACCATTGCCGAGGCACTTCTGTCTGTTCGGGAAGGACAGCTGCCCACTCTTTTGGTTTTGTAGATTTCCACAGGAGATGCCTGCTCACTAAATGGCAGACAAACTTAGAAAATATCTCTGGTGATAAATCATTTAAACTGATTCAGAGACCAATCTGTATGATAACATAATCAGACCTATTTATAATTTTCATCTTTTCAAATTAGGTTGCCAGGTTGAACAATAATATGCAGTAATTTGAGTACAAGTCAAAACCAGGATCCTTTTTATGGCCTTTTATGGAACCATGCATTCTAACACAGTTGAATTTTCATTAATGTTGATAAATGATTAGAAACAGATGTTAAAATGTAAGACATCTAAATAGATATATATTTATGATTGATGGATAAAAAGGTTCTGTTATTAACTTTAGATTTTGACTCTGATCCACAAGAAGGATGTAGATCTGTTGGAGAGACCAGTAGCCCTTAGTGATATTTTACTGTTTGCTCAAAGAATTTGGAAAAACAATGCACAATTCATCATTACAAATTCACTTCTGCTCAACTCCGTTTGGGATCTTCCTGCTGTTTATCAAGGTTATAATTTATTTGATTTTAGTTTTTTTTCTAATTTACCACATGGGAGCTTCTCTTTTCTCTCTTCTATAGCCTAAATTGAGAATCATTCTTCCCTGCAGGCAATTTAAAATAGTAGGAACACTATGCGATTTGTGATCTCAGACAATGAGAATTTTAGGACTGATGGGGGTAGCTCAGGGTTAGAGCACTTGCCTAGAAGCGTGAGTCTCTGGGTTCAATTCCCTGCGTCAGAAAACAGACAGCAGCAAAAACCAACCCAAATAATCAAACAAACAAAGCGAAAAAGAAAATCAGAATTTTAATTAAGATTTTTAATTAGCTGTGTGCTTTTGATTAAGCCATAAGAACACAATAAATAATAGTAGCAATTAACTTTCCAGGAATAACTAGAAGAAAAAATTTGAGCATATATGTGATATTTTATGCAGCGTACTATAAGTAATTACTTGGGAGATGGGGTTTCTCTGAGCATTGTCCTGGGAAGAACAACAGATTCTTTGGAAATTTGTTAAAAGGGCAAAACAATCCATCCCCTCCCAGGCTTTCAGAATCCTGATCTGTAGGGTAGGGCCTAGCAATAGTTATTTCAACAAGCCATGCAGTTGGTCTGGCTTATTAGTGAAGTTTGAGAACTGCTGGTATAAAGAATATTGCTTAACTTCAACTCAGAGCACAGAGCTTTGCCTATTATAGTCCTTTAACAATTCTTTATAATTCATCATAAATTCTGAATAGATCGTTGAAAATGACATCAGAAGGCACATACCTTACTCTTTCTTTTTCTCCTCCTCCCTACTCTCTCTCTTTTCTTCTTTCTTTCCTTGCTTGCTTCGCTTTTAGATCTCATGCTTGTCATGTATCATGTCTCATTTGTTTTCTTTAAAATGTTTTGGCACTATTACTATTGTGTAGAATTTCTTTGTGCAATTGTTTTTAATTTATATAAGCACTTTCTATTAGAATAGCATAGAAGTCAAAGGCAGTAAAAGAATAGTGAAAGAAGAGGAGGGAAGAGAAATCATCAACTAATAAAAGTGATATTTTATGAAACTTTTGTGGATTTGTGGGAATGCATTTGTATAGTTGCAATGTGAAATGTTTTCTTACTCCAGGTTAAGAGGAAAACCATTCCTTATATAATTCCTGTCTTTAGTTCTCGCTCCCTTCTTCCCTCTCTCATTGTCTCATGTCTTATACATCTGAGTTCTCTCTTCCGTCAACCCTGCTTTAATGGTTTCATGTTCTATGCTACATTTCTTGAATAAAGAAAGTTCATATTGTTTACAAGCTAAGAAATGGACTCCCTAAATATATATGTATATATCCATATATATCATATATATGTATATCTAGCTCTCTGTATATAGATATATGATCTTTATGCATCTCAATGTGCAGGTTTTCAATGTTTTACTTCCTAACATTCTTATCCTATTGTTTGGTGCTTTGCAAAACCATTGTTACATTATAAAATGATATGCATTTTCTTACAATGCTGATTTTTTTTTACTTTCTGTCTCAACTGTACCACTGATAATAGTTTAAAAACATATCATACATACAATGTGATAAATAATCTTACTTATTATAAGCCAGATAAAAGCTTTACATGTTTAACCCATTATTACTAATTAAAATTTTTTGACGTTAGGCCGGTTATTATTCTGATTTTACAGAAGAGCAAACTGAAGGAAAAAAATCACATAATAACAAGTGATAAGGTGGGGGTCAAACAACAGGGGTCACATCAGCCCTTGGTCTTAAGCCGGTGCAGGACAACCCAAACAAATGACTTGGGAGTAGCAGGTACCTACAACAGAACATCAGTCATCTCAGTCTGATTTAGTTATGGTTTTAGCAGAGCTAGGAGAAGGATAGGTATTGTTCTCACCTGAAGTTGTTGCAGGTATTGAAGTTCAGCTTTCGCACATTAGAGGGAGGTGAGCATAAGAGGGGTATCTCTTAACTGTTAAGATATTATTTGAAAAAGCAAGGACCACTTTGCATAAAATGCCTCAGGAAAATATGAAGTAACCGGGGTACCGTCCCTCGATCATTCTGGAACCTCTAGGATTTGAGGTCAGCAATCTCCTGGATTCATAGGAACCCATTAGAGCAAATGCCACATATGTTAATTTTCATTGTATCATGTTTGGCACACTTTTTCCATTTGAACAGTCATAGTTTTGAGAGATTTTATTTTACATTATTGACTAGTTTTATTTTTATATAGGTTTCAATTTTTACCATTGATCACCTCTTTCTTTATTCCTTTACTTTCTCATTTTACTTCTTTGTCTTTTCTTTGTATATTCCTTTAGTTCTTTTTTTAAAAATTTCAATCTGGTATCTCCAAGATCAGAGACTAGTCCAAGTCCTGTAAGCCATTTGTCTTGAAGTGAAATTTAAGAGGGCACTAAAACTCAGTAACCAATATATTTTCATGTAGTGTTCTTTGAAGTAATGACAAATGATGACCCAAAGCTGACTATTTATTTTTGTAAATAAAATTTCATTGGAATTAGAAGCATGATAATGTTCCTGGCCTCCCAGTCTGTGGGCTTTCCTGGGAATTAGTCCCCAACCTGCACCAGAGATAAGATAAAATGATACAAAAAGGAAAAATGAAGTTAGCTGCAGTTTGGCCCAAACTGGGATCACAGCTCATCTGTCTTGTACAGGAGCTTTACAATTAATTGGAAGTACGTAATATATATTACATACATGTGTGTGTGTGGGGGGGGTGTGTGTGTGAGAGTGTGTGAGTGAGAGTTTAGACAGGCTGTGCTAGCCAGGGATATATAGGGATATATTACTACTCTTCCTGGGCCAGGGGAGCAGCTTTTCAGCTGCTCAATTTCCATACTGAGCATGAGGAAGCTGGGAAGGAGAAATACACCTTGTCAGGGAATTGGGAAGCAAAAGGGCACTTTGAGGCTTTTAATTTTAATTTGCAGTTAGAGTGAAGTGAGTGAGGTGGAGCCATACAAGTTCAAGCTGTGTCTGTGTATAAAACGCTGCTATTTTTCTACGGAGGATTTTTATATTATTTTTATTGATTGTTACTAGTTTTTACCACTTTAAATTTCTATCCTGACTTTGTTATTTTATCCACCGCACATTAAGCCATCCAAATTTTGGACTACATGATATTTCTCTTTCTCTTCTCTCTCTCTCTCTCTCTCTCTCTCTCTGTGTGTGTGTGTGTGCATGCATGTCTTTCAGAACTATAAATGCTTCCTGGACATAAAGTTTCTTTTCTTTAAGAGAATGCATATGGATAAATAGACTTTTGGAAAATACTCAGCATATAGCAGGCTATAGTATGGTCTGTTATATACATGTAGACAACAGGTTCTACACCTACCTTTTATTTAAAAAAAAATAAATAGTTCACATATCAACTGGGATGAATCTCACTATTTGCTAAATGTAAGACAGCTTGTGCACTCCACAATGGTGACCCGAAATAGTTGTATAGAATAGAAATCACTAAACTTATTCACCCACCTTTGTTCTTGGTCTCCAGGGCTCCACGAACAATCAACTTTGCAATAATATCTTTCTGGTACATTGTATTGGAACCTATGGATTTCATCCTCCAAAATGGACATGTTGAAATAATGACCCTCAATGTGAAGATGTTCAGAGCTGTGGCCTTTATGAGGTAATCAGGTCATAAGGGCAGAGTCCTTACTAATGGGACTAGTGTTCATGCAAGAGAAGATCTTCCGTTTTCCCTGTGTCCCCCATGATGTGAGAATGGGATATATCAGCTCTATGCAAATCAGGAATCAAGTCATACGTGGACACAGACCTGCTGGCCCTGGGTCTTGAATTTCCCATCCATTAGAACCGGGAGAAATAAAAGTTGGTTGTCTAAGACACCCAGTCTACAGCAATTTGTTTCGGTGGCTTGTGCTGACTGTACCGAGGCTTGGTTCTTAGAACCCAAGCAAAGTGCCAGATCACCAGGGAAATCCTGTGGCATCAGACTCATGTAAGGCAGTGGTCATTTTGCACAACACCTGTGGAAAGACTGCTTTGTTTTTACTTTCAAGATGTGCAGATTCTTATGAATATTAGATACCTTTGTGTCTTACAATTTATTTTATATTCTAGCAATGGCAATTAATGGATGTTTTCCTCAATTCATACAGGAACAATAATGATAACATAGGGGTTATCAATAAAGGTTTACAAGACCAAAAAGGCCATTTTTTTCAAAATGAATGAATGACTCAGTTAAACAAAATTGGAGTTGGGCAAAATTTTTTCCTTTCTGTATTTGCCCAACACAATTTATCCACGTAGAGTGGAACTCCCTGAGTTGTGTCCTCTTGAGGATGTTGAATTTCTGAGGTAGAAGAGCATTTGAGCTCAGAGAGGCCTGGTAAGGAGCTATGCTGTCTTCAGGAAGGTGGTCACAATGTGACAGTCTCTTCTCTCACTTATCTTAGTCCACTTTTTCCTTAACCTCCTTCAGACAGAGCAGGCTACCCCAACTGACACCTTTCCTTTTACCAGACTTTGTATCATTGGCATGTACCCTCTGTGTTTGTACTTCCACTCCATGATAAACTTGCTGTCTAAATTGTGGAAGAACCAGTCCTGCATTTTTGACTTTGAACTTGTATGCCAGTGACAGAGATCAAATTTAATTGTAGGAGAGAATCAGAGGTTCTTTTAGATTTCAGATCTAAGAAGCAGTTGCTGCATTTATGATTTTATAAGCTATTCAGTTGACCATTATTACAGTTAATATTCTGATTGACATTTATTTGATCATCTATTTTAAAATTATCTTACTTTCTTATGTCTAAAGAAGAACTAAGGTTAAGGGGTTTTGTTCTGCAACTTTCAAAGCATTATTATGTATGATTACATATACAATCCTCCTAACAACTCTATGGATTAAATACTAACATTGGTTGTCCCTCCAGTGAATAGTTAGAAGCTTAGAGATGTTAAATAATGCTTATAAAATTATATGGCTTGATAGAGCTAGGATGTACATCTAGAGGTCTTGGGTCCGGCTGCCAATCTCTCAGTCACCATATTCTAAGGAGGACGTAAGCCACTGACAAGTTCAGCCATTTCACTGACACTGGGGTACCCCAACACTCTCCATTATTTCATATAGCACGGTGTTTCCCATGTAGGTTCTGAATTTAGTCAGACAAAAAGTGGCTGAGGGTTATAGAGTTGAGTACTAAAACTCTTTTCCTTCTTTTATCCTCTCTCCAAACCAAGAATCAGATGATCACGTAGGTGTTACAATAATGATCATGTATGCAATAAAAATGTAGCCAATTTTCTGCAAGGTTATTTAAGAATGATAGAATCAGATGACATAGATACTAAATATAAATGAAAAAACATGCACTTTACACCAAAAATCAGGGAATATCCATGCACATTAAGGTAAAATAATTTCTTTAAGGGATAAAGTTGTTTAAGCTTTCTTTGATTTCTGTGTATGTCAAGTTTTCATGTCAGAGAGAAACAGCCAGCAACATTCACGTGTCAGAAAGCTTTGCCAGTGTTCTCTTACAATAGCTGTCAAAATCAGGATCCTTCTCTGTGGAATAATTAAAAGTTGCACATTCTCCAGAAGAATCAAGGTGATATTCAGCCATTCAGAGCATCAAACTCTAAGTTTCAGTGTGATAATACCTGTTGAAGATAATTCTAACATTGCCACACAAAGAATTTAATTTGATTTTCTACCACAGATGTGAGAACATATAATTGATCTAAAAGAAAAAAAAACATTCAAAGGAAAAGGACTAAATTTTAACTCTTGCTGACCACTGACTGGCTTTGCAGACCATAATGATTATTCTTTCAATTTAGATAAAGAACACTTTCTCCATTTATTTTTCACACTTCTCCTACAAACATAAGGGGGAAAGTGGAATAACCATAAAACACTATTGGAGAAACAAAGAATGAGATCCTTTAGTTTATAATTATCTTCTAAAGCTTTCACTTCTTAATAAATTAAATATGTCACGGTAGGTAAGCCACTGTGTCTTCATACCCTAGTCAGAACTGAATTCTGCCTTCCTACTTGAAAAACTGCATTATTTCCTATCTCTTTCTTTCTGACATCAATTTGCTACCCATTGTCATCAGGAAGTTTGTTTTTCTTTTCAGGAATCTTGCAAAAACAGTAGTTTGTGCTGGTTTCCCAGGGTCTACAAATATTTTGGCAGGACTGGCATATATTATTAACAGAGTTCCAGTGTGTAATGATGTGTGGCTGCATACTGATGTAGTCGCACACCCATCATTAGATATATATAAGCAAGATGCAAGGACATGGGGAGGCAAAAGATATTGTTTTCACTCTTCTTTTCCTTTGCCATCTCGAAACAGCTCAAGAAAAATAATCATTAATTCATTTTGGGATTTTAGTAAAATACCAGTTTTGCTTTTTTTGTTTTTTAGTAATTGTATTCAAGAAACATACCTGAGCTATGTATGTTCTATGATTTTATGTCCATGTGTGTGTGTGGCTAGGGACGATTACCGGGGAGCTAGTCCAAGGTCTTCCACATGCTAGGTTAAGTATCCTACCACTGGGCTACAGTCCCACCCATGATAAATGTGTTGAAATAAAGTCAGTTATTTTGACATTCTCTCACTGGAGGAAAGGGTTTCTCCCAGCTAAACACCAATGCTTTATGCAGGTTTCAGTGAACTACAGCCCGCAGGCATGTCCAGTGGCTCATCTGCTTTGTACTTCTAATGATCTAGGAATGATTTTCATATATTAGTAAGAATGATGTCTAATGATTAGTTTAAATTATGCAAACTTCAAAATTAGCATCCAAAAGGGAATTTTCTGAGCATCCAGTTGTGTACACTAGTTTACTTATTATCTGTTTCTCTTTCTGTGCTACAACATGGCTGAGTAGTTTCTGGAGAGACCCTTAGACTTGCAAAACCTGAAATATCTCAACCTGTACAGAAAACATTTGCTGACATCTATTCTACATGAACTAAGAAAGTGGCTAGCACAGTGGGAGAGTCAACTTTATACCTAAAATAGAGATAAAATGCCTATTTAATTGCAGTAGATGGTCACTGTGAAATGGCCTCTAATGCATGAAGTGGGATTTTGAATTAATGAAGTTGCTAGTGGTCATTACACATTTTCCCAATCAGTATCCCAAATCATATTAGGGAATTGAAATTCAGAATAATTATTTTAGTAATCATTTACTTATTTTACCAATTAATTTATTCAACATGTTAGTAGTTGTGAAATGGGAGAAACTACATACAATTTGAACAGTTCCCAGTTTTAGCTGATTTCTATGTCAGTTTTCCTATTTGACAAAACTTTATTTATGTTTTTCATATTTGATGTTTGCAATAATGTATGGTAGGTCATACTATCACCATTTTATATGTTAATAATTGACATTACTGGAGTTAAGAAATTTCCTTATGGCTTAAAGTTAGTATGACTCAGAGATATTATCCTACCTTGACTGCCCCTGTCTATTAGAATTTCACATTTAATTATAAAGTAATGTCTTCCTTCTTTAGAATGAACTCTTTACATTCTATTTTATTGAAACTAGAAGACAGTTGCAAGTTTTGCAAAAGAAATAAGTATGCTCTACAGATGATAAATATTAGAACACAGGGCTGTGGTAGCACCATTTGTATGTGAGGGAAGCAGTGTTCATTACCAGCGGAGGAGAAAACAGTTGAGCAGCGTGTGGGGTGGCATCGCTGGCGCATCTGCTGGATGAATGACTCCTAACCAGGTCTGAGCAATGACCATAAAGAAACAGGCAGGCTCTACTCAGACTCAAGGGAATTGTCACACCACTTTTTTAGCACCTCTGCTAAAAAGGCAAATGGTTAAGATTTTCCCACATGACTATGGTTTTTTTAATATAGGTATTTATTTTACAGTATCTTTGAACAAGACAGTCGGATCTTTTTTCTTTACTTACGAATGAGAAAATATGAGACAAAAGTTGATTAATGGGCAGAGGTGGGACCAGATAGTGGCCCCAGGACTGGATCTGGGTTGGTCAATATCACTGGAAGAGGCTGCTGAGGACACTGCCATCCTTTTGTCCAGTGACCTCAGATGAACTGCACAGACTGAAGGAAATAGACCTAGAGGTCTTTTCTTTTATAGTTTTTTCATTATTCATATTAATGAATAGACCTCCATATCTTAATGTAAGATGAGAAGTATGAAATACAAGTCACTGTTCTTTTAAGGCAAATTTATTCTCTTGCTTATAGTTTTGTTCATTTTTCTTTAGAATTGAAGATTTCATTTGATTGGTTATTTAGTTAACAATCCTGGAGTCTTCACCTTTTTCTTTCTGGAAAATGCACAAGGAAGAGATTAAATAAAGGTTGACAAGTCCATTTTTCCTCCATTAATTGCATGGTATGACTTATTCAAATAGGGAAGCAGAGAACATTTTTATGAGTATTTGCTTTTGATGCCAGTCATGAACATCCCTCTTTAAAGCATGAACATTCTCAAATGCAAAACAAATATACTTTTGATTGGCTGAGCGAATTCTACGGAGAGGACTGGGGTGAACGGGCCACGCCATTTTTGTGTTCTTAGGGAGGTCTGATGAGCCCCATTGTTCACTTTATTCAAGAACTGGCTGGCATTCCCCAGAACAAAGGAGCTATGACTCCAGCTACAATTTATTTTTAAGATTACAGATTGTAACCATTCCCATTACACTTTCTAACATATTACATTCAAATAGCTTTCCTTGCATATAACCTTCGATCAGGAATAAGGAAAGAAGTATTTTTCTGAGTAAATCCAAATTATGCTGAAATCATATAAATGTGGAATTAGTTACACCTTTTTAAATAGCAACTAGAGATTGTATCCTCCTTTAACTCTGTACTGAAACAAGAAGTTTATGGCTACAAATGACATTTTAGAACTTTATGCATTAGAATTGGTATAACATTTTTTTAATTTTGTTTCTCACATACATTCTAAGGTATATGCTAAGAAATATACCATAAATAAATCACCACATGAGTTTTTTTAATTTGCTGTCTTTTCTGGTAAGAAAATGTGAATTCATTTTTCAAAAAGTTATATACCATTCTGTAGTCATAGAATCACTATATCATAGGTTTGAAAAGTACTGGAGAAATGTTGAATTAGTAAAAAGAAATGTATTTCAGAAGAGAACAGAATTCAGAATACAGAAAACATATTTTAGTGGAGCTAGTTTTGAAATCTCACAATATATTTTCTTCAAAAGAATGTTGTGATGATTGAAATCCAAATTCCACATTTCAAACAAAAGTAATGACAATAATAACAGTAAAAATACAGTTATCAAGGTATAAGCATATTGAGGTCTCTGAGAGTCAGTGATATTTGTCAGAAGAGACCCTAACAGGCAGTTAAGACTTGTGTGAGTGGCATGTATTAATAGAGTTTTTGGTAGATTTTCTCTCTGAAGGAGGAATCAAAGTGATCTCTTGAGAGTAAAGGGGGGAAAAAGAGGGATTTGTAGATTTGGAAAAGGAGAAAAGGTTTAAAATAATTATTGCATTACATACTCCCTCTGCACACAGTAAACGTGTCTATCGATTTCAAATTATAGGTAGCATTTGCAAAGCTTAGGACTGTTTGTGGTCCTGCCATTTCAACTGAGAATTTGAATCAGTTTGGTCAAACATCATGTTAATAAGGTCAAAAATCCAGTGAAACTTGAGGTGTGATTTGAATGACTGAGACCAAAGTGATTAGTGACAGGCGCCTGGAACTCAAGTTCTTCCCCCAGCCAGATTCCGAGATGAGCTGTCCTGTCTCTGATGCTTTATTGGTCCTTTCGTCCTTTATTATGTTTTTTTTTTTTTTTTTTAAGAGAGAGGACAGTGAGAGAGACAGAGAAAGAGAGAAACAACTTTATTTAGTTTTTCATATGGCCTTCGTTGCTCCAACACTTAGTTGTGTACATGGTGCTGGGGTTTGAACCCGGTCCTCGTGCTTGCCAGGCAAGCTCTGAAACCACTGAGCCACCACTCCAGCCCCCTTTTATTATTTTTTAATGCTATATGTTTAACATTTTAGGGCTCACACTTCCAACTGAAAGCATACTCCATTTTATGACTTTTTAAAAAGTTTCATCACATTCAAAACAAACTTGAAAATTGGTATAAAGACAATGGAAATTACAATTTATTTTCAAACTAAACACCTCTCTTTATCCTGATGTGTATTGAATGCCCATTTTCAAGGGCACTACCAATTCAGGAGTGGCTTTAAAACATTGGTCTGTTATCTCCATATGTCCATTAAGGGAATTGTATGCTACTCAACATCTTTTAATTATAAAACCTTCCATATTTTCCAAAATCTAATTGCTGTTATTCTTGATGCTTCCTTTTGTATATTGAACCCCAATAAGTATCAATTCTATGTTTATCCACAAACCATGTAACACAACTATCATTAGTGTGGAAGGTACCTTGTAGCAGTTACCCACCTCGTTCAAGTCAGTAAAATCTCATTTGTAGCTTCTTACTGTTTATTATTATAAGCCAGTTGTTTTATTAAAATAGTAAGATAAATTAGACTCAGATATAGACTCTGAGTAATATGTTGTTTTAGGGGTATCTTAATTGAATGAATAAGATCTGTGTGAAATTATTTTTCAATATAATTATTAACTTACTGAAAGACTAAAATAATTAACTAGTTAAAAAAGACATACTATTTCATACCATAAACACTTTTTAATTATCCCTTAAGCAACATCAGAAAACAAAGTAGAAATTTGATGATGTCCATACAGGGGTGCAACATTCAGGATCTCACTGTCCACCCCATGCATCGTGCCTCCCTAGGGCAGGGGGCTTCCTATTTATGTTTATTCTACTTAACCGACATACCTGATGCTAAATGTCCCTGAGGACTTGAACAGCAAAAGTTAAGAGTTTTCTTCTCCCCTTATTCCCATGTATTACAACAGGGAGTGAGGATAATTAAGAGGAGAGCTGGTGGAAAAACATAACAGTGCTGAGAAAGGGAACACTAAGGAAGGAATAGGTGAGGATGTGTTAAGGTCAGTCGGAATTGGTTTATGGATACAAGGTAGCTGTGAGATAGTTAAGTGAGATGTTGAGAAGCCAATTAGATACAGGAGTTGTAAGTTACTTACAGAGATGCATCCTGGAAGTATGAACTTTAGAGTCCTTAAAATTGAATGATTGGTTTACCTCTATTTCTCTTTCATTAAAATTATTATTATTAATGAAAGACCACACTCAGAAAACCATTAGTATCAATTAAGCATCCTACTCTCCCTCACTATGGGCTCTGTCTCATTAACAAGTATGAATCTTATAACCAACCACCAGGATGCTTCAATGTATCCAAGTCTCTTAATCTACCTGTTCAAGTCACTCCTCTTTTTCTGTTGTTTCCAGAAATAGCTTCCTATATTTCTAATGTTCCATGATTTCTTCCTTGTCTTTTCTCTTTTGATATTTATTTATTTGTTTGCACTACGGATGATTGAACTCAGGGCCATGTGCACGTTAGAAAAGCTCTGTACCGCTGAACTAGATCCCAAAGCCTTTCCTTTTCCCTCTTTCCCTTTATTCTTCCTTCCCTCTTTCTTTCTGTCTTTCTTCTTTTCTTTTTCTTTCTTTTTTTTTTAATTTTAGACAAGGTCTCACAAAATTGGCCAGGCTGGCCTTCAATTTGCAATCCTGCTCCAGCCTCCCAAGTACTGGAGTAACTGGAATATATTGGCTTCCCATATCACATACACTTTTTGCCATTTTTTTTCCCAAGTATAACTTCAGAGTCCACTGAAGATGTTTTCACCCAGAATAAGGCCTTTTAAATCAAAGTTAAGTTCCAGTCTCCCAAAGTGCTGTTCTTAGAACACATCACTTGTCCTTCACAAAGCAGTGCCCAGGCCTTGCAGACTGGCCCTGACCCAGCCTTCCAGCGCCTCTGGCTCCACACTCCTGAGCTCCGTCAATACTGCGTCACTCCTTGCCATGCAGCGGGCTCCTTGCTCCACAGGCATCTCTATACTTCTTCCTTAAAGTAGTTATTTTACCCCTTTCCTGAAAAATATGGTCTGTTTTGCTTCTCTTTCTTTGGAAGTTGATCCAAAACTAACATTGTGAATTAAGTCTTCCCTCAGCGTTGAGCCTGGATCAGCTTTTCTAGTACGGATTCCTTTCAGTATTTGCTCTTTAGCCCACTTATTCCACTTCATACAGTGACATTACTTACTTAGGTCTGCATCTCTTCTCACTTCCTCTGAGTAGCTTGGGGACAAGATCTGAGTCTCTATGTTCACTCTCATTGTGGTACATGCTGTGGGAGCCTCAGGTGCATCCTCCGAGCCTGCGCTGGTGTTGACTTCTTGATTCCCCCTGGTGGAGAAAAGCCCCTAGCTGCTGGAGAGGGACTGCCCCATGAAGGGGGTAGAAAAAATGATAGCAAGTTAGCTCTCCAGAAGAGATCTCCAGCCAACGGGGCATGTGGACTGGGGGTCTAAGCAAGGGAGCCCCTTTCTCCTCGATGGGGCAATTATGGGACACATTTTAAGCCTTTTTGTTACCTCAGTGAGATCTCAGAGGGATGAAGTCCTGGTTTTCCACTGTGGAAATCTATCAGCGAGGGCACATTTTCTTGGTTCTTCTTTCTAGACAATCACACTTCCACAGTGTTTCCTCGATGAACTCCTGAACTATCTGCAGTCACACCACGACTTCTGAGTCACTCTCGGCGGATTCTGTGAGCGATCTAATTTTCTATTATCAAGTTGTTATTTTTCTTAAAATATTGGAAGGTACAATCACACAGCTTTTTTTTTCAGGCATTGATCTTGGTGCATTGTTGTACAGAGACCCTGTAATAAAATAATTTTTAGTATTTAGTATTTTTTCATTTTATCAGTATCAATATTTAAAAATATATTATTCTCCATTTATTTCTATTATTTTTGATAATAAAATTTGTATTACTGTTTTCAGATTTGTAAATTTGTTGTAAATTATCTACAGAGGATTCATTAAGGATGATAGAAACATTCTAAATACTTCAAGAAGTTTATTTAACATAGGTGAGGAACAACAGATCAAAAGTTGAGGGAGTTAATAGTGATGATGTAGTTTAAATTAATGGCACTGTCAGTTCACATCCAAACTCACAAGAAAGGATACCACTGCCAACCTCATTGCACCCCTGCAGTCTTAGGATAATGGCAGAGAAATTTGGGGCAGGCTACCAAACTGCCTTTGCAAAGTCTGCTGCTGAAAAGCAAAGATTATGGCTCAGACTTGTTTTCTTCCTTCCAGATTTTGGGTAAGTATATTTCCCAGAAGGTAATCACATTCAGAATCCTTAAAACAAAAAAGTCTGGTTAATTCATTTCCCAGGTTTCCCATGCCTGAAATTATGTGCAGAACAGAGAAAGGGAGGTATAAAAATTGAAGAGCAACTGAAACAATAGTAGCATAGTGCACAATAATAATCATTGTTAACTAAGCCACGCAGTCACAGAGCTCTTCTGGACCTGAGCTTCATATGTATATGCATATAGAGAGAGAAGAGTTAGGTAGGCTTCATTAAGTATACTACCAATCACATCTTACTCCAGGCTTTGAATGGATACTAAGATACCATTTTAATGATTTAAATATGATTTTTAACAAAATAAAAACAAAAGCAATTGCTGCTTTTCTGTCCTTATTACAAATTAATGGCTTCCAATTAAGTATTATATCAGTTTCAGTCTTTATTTATCTTGTCATTTAAAGTTTTTAAGACATTTCTAGAAAAACATTTAGCAAGTACATACACTGTCTCATAATTTTATCACAGGAAATGATCTTTTTTTATTTTCTTTAATTTTTTTTTTTGGTTAGTGGGGATTGAACAGAGGGGTGCTTAACCACTAAGCAACATCACCAGACACCACTATTTTGAGATAGTGTCTCCCTAAGCTTCTTCAGGTCTCACTAGGTTGCCGAGGCTGGCTTTGAACTTATGATTCTCCTGCCTCAGCCTCCCAAACTTCTGAGATGACAGATGTGTGCCACTGTGCCCAAACTGATCTTTTTTAACCTATGTAGTACTTGTTATTATTACTGTATTACTTTCACAGTTCTGTCATAACAAATTGTCATAAATTTAGTGTCTTCAAATAACAGAAACATATTTTCTCATGGTTTTGGAGCTCAGTACTCCAAAGCCAAGGTGTCTACAGGTTGTGTGTGCTCTAGACCTCTCTTTCAGCTTCTGGAAATCTTCAGCAGTCCTTGCCTTCTATGACTGGATGGTACATCACCCAAATCTCTTTTTCCATGATTGCATCAGCTTCTTTAGATTTTCCTCTCTATAAGGACAACTTTCATTGCATTTAGGGCCAACCCTGGTCACCTGTCATTCATGTAGGTCCTTACCTTTCTGACATCTGCAAAGACTCTTCTACATGAGGCAGCAGTCTGAAGTCCCTGGGGGACATATATTTTAGAAGATTGCTGTTTAACCTACTACTGTTAAAAAAAATTACCTTGCATTCAACTTACTACACTAAAAAATAAATAAATAAATACAACGTGGAACTTACTAATTTGAAGGTGCAACAATTATTGTATAATTGTTTCTGCGGGTTGAACGAGGTGGATAGGGCTTACTCAGGTGCTGGCTCCAGATATTCCTCAAACTGTAGTCCTTTTGTTGGCTGGGACTGCTATCATGTAAGGGCTCTCTGGGGAGGATCCCCTTGCAAACTCACCAGATGACTGTGGCCAGACTCAAGTTCTCATTGTGTGATCTGTGAAGATGTCATGCGTGGCTCCTGGAGCTCTCTTGAAGGTGGCAATGCACATGGTGAGTGGCTTCCTGCCACAGGAGCATGAAAGAATAAGACGGAGCCTACGGCAAACGTAGCAAACTTTCTCTAACCTAATGTTGAAAGCAGAATCCTGTGTCTTTTGTTATCTTCTATTTGTCAGAAACAAGTCTCTAGATAAGCTTAAACTGGAAGAATAACACCAAGAGAGAGAAGTGCGGAGATCCTTGGAAGCAAGCTTAGAGGCTACCTGAAGCAAACCATTACTTCATCTTTTCTCCAAATGTGTCAAATCAATAGTTTTGGTGACTGTCTGCATTCTCTAAAATGCAACTTACTCAGGGAGAGAAAAGAGGAGAGCTTAGAGAAGGTAAATGACCAGACATAGATGGAGGAGTCTGTACCCAAAAACAAAGCAAGGCAAAGCATTCCAGGAGCAAACGTTAACAGACTGACAAAAAGTTATTGTACTCAGCCAGACTTCAGGAGGATTTTTCCACTTGGGGGTTGGTCGTGAAACAGTCTCAGGTATTTATTCAGTTTTTGTTTTAATCATCTAGCTTTATAATCCTTTGGATTTTAAATTGCATTTTTTTTTAGTTTTATAACATGAATCACAAATTGCTTTTATTATTCTTTACTTGAAAATTATCTCTAATTCATCTGATTTAAAATATCTTTTTTTTTCCTAGTAGAAATAAATTGAGTGTTACAGGTATAATTGTGGCCCTTGGTCCTAATGTAGAAAAGTAAAGTAATTTCTAGATTTTTTAATAAGCAAAACTAAGTGTAATTGACATTATATTTTTTAAAAAATATGTGAACTATTTGTGTGTTTCATGTGTTGTAGCTGTCTCAATGGCAAAAGTGCTCTTAAACCATTTACAATTTTTCTAGTTTGGGAGTTTCGCAGGATTCTTAACATTTTTTTAAGGGATAAATATGTGCGCTTACAAGCATTGTGAAGAAACCTAATTTCAAGCTAATAGTTTCAGGTATTTTAGGCCAGGTGATTGAAATGTAATTCTATTCCAAAAGTTAAACTAAAAATTTGAAAATAATTGATAGATTTATTTGAAGAATTCACAAAGATTTAGACTATGCATTCATTAATGTGCAGCTAAATGCAGAATATATATTTCATATGGTGATTGGATGGATTTAGTCTATCCAAGAAAAAGCCAGATTTGTTTTCTACTCCTTCTCCTATATTTTATCCCATTTAACTACGTGTAGACAAAATCCATAAACCAAAAATTTGTCATTGAAGTAGAAACTACATGTAAAAACTCTAATTAACATACCACTATATTTGTGGTTTCCTAAGCTTCTGAGATTTGAATTATATCTGTCATTTTGGTAGCCATTCATAATTGATTGACAAAAGGCCTTTTCAAACTGTTCTCCAAAGCAGCTGCAACATGACCTGCAAATCTGAGAGTGATGTGGGTGGGATCTTGTGTGCTTCTGCTCCATGCTGTAGTAACAGTACCCTTCTGGCTGGCCAAAACAGTTATTAGAAATGCAGCCGATTCTTAATTACCTAACTAATTACCACTGTGTAATGCACTATCCATGTAACAATAGGGTAAAAAAAAAGAATCTACATTATTTCTGTCTAAAAAAATTGCAACTTTAATTTCAGCAAACTTTAAAGAAGCAGTTCTTCCTCTTATTTAAAATGGAGCCAGGAAGACTGGAGTGGTTCAGTGGTTACAGTGCTTGTGTAATATGCAGAAGGACCTGGGTTCAAATCCCAGCACCACATCCAGAACTAAGTGTTGGAACAACGAAAAACTAAATAAAACTGATTCTCTCTTTTGTCCCCTCTCCCTCTCCCTCTCTCAAAAAAAAAAAAAAAAAAAAAAAAAAGAGCCATCTCTGTAATTCCAGTGGCTCAGGAGGCTGAGACAAGGGGATCTCAAGTTCAAAGTCAGCCTCAGCAATTTAATGAGGCTGTAAGCAACTTAGCAAGATCCTGTCTCAAAATGAAAAAATAAAAAGGGCTGGGAATATAGCTCAGTGGTTAAGTGTCCTTGGGTTCAAACCCTGGCACCAATAAATAAATGAATAAATAAATAAAAATAAAAATTGATTACATTAATATATTTTTTAATTTCTAGATAAAAAATCTGAGAATGTCCATTGATTGATTTATTAAGGATCTTGGCCTATGGACTTGAAAGTTATGGCTTTTTAATCCCAGACATACGTGTCTTGTCAACTCTTCTGTCCAGATATTTATTGATGGTTAATAATTCATAGCTCATGTATATATGTATCAAATGATAGAAATGCATAAGGTTATAGAATATGTTGTGATCTCATCTGGCAATGAACTGAGGGAATTTTCTCCAACTGTCAAGGATTTAGCAGAAAAATAGGATAAGCAAGGTTTATGTAGCGTATTAATAAACATTTCATGACCCTTCCAGCTCCTGAGATAGTCCTGAGATTTTATAAATCAACCCATAAAACACAGACTGAAGCATTGTTAGGATATTATAATATGACACTCATCACAGTTATTTAAGAAAGATGGCAATAAATTTTAACCGTTTCTATGATAAATAAGAATAAATAAGTATATGTACATGAAAATAAGGTGAGGGAAGTTCTAACTACTTTTTCACCTCTTCTCTGTTTGACCTACTTGTTAACATTTAAATTTGGTTCCTGCACCCAGATAACTAACGTTCCATTTATATAATTAGGCATATTTTAAAAATTAGTCTTATGTTTTCTTCCTTTGTTAAATTTCAGTTTTTATTTCATTGTTGACTGTTCTTCTTAATTGCTGTTTATATTGAAACTTTATCCACATTTTTATTTTATATTAGTTTAGATGGATGACATTTTTTTTAAATCAGTAAGTCCTGTGGAGTTTCTTTTCTTCTTTCTTTTTTAAACAAATTGCAGAGTATAAATCCTCTGCTTAAAACCCTTTTAGTAGCTTTCCACTATCCTTCTGGTAGAAATCTGAATTACTTAGCACAGCCCAGAAGGTCGGAGTTCCCAAATATTGCTCGCTCCTCTTGTCCCCACATCTAGCCATGCTGGCCTAATTCAGAGCCTTGAAAGGGGAAGCTCCAGGTCCACAACTTCTTGTTGTCCTGCATTCCTCCTGGAGTTTAAGATTAATCCATCCTGATCCCTCTATTGCTGTCTTCTTCTCCCATTTGGATGTGGTCACCATGGTCCAGATGGCCGCCCTGCAGGAGGAGATTGTACCTCTTCCATTCTCCTCAGTGGATCCCAAGTGTAACACAGCAGCAGATCAACATCCAGGAATTAAATGAATGCACAACTCTAATAAGATGCTGGCGAAGCACCCTCCCTGGTGGCAGCAACAGTGACTGCATTGAACACATTTGTCCTCACAGGTCAATGTTATCCTTGCAATATTGTGGTCAAATTCACGGTCCATTTTCATACACCGTCCTATTTTTATCTTGAATCTTGGTGAAGTCAGCAAGTCTTTCTTCTTCTTCTTCTTCTTCTTCTTATTATTATTATTATTATTATTCTCTCTCTCTTTTTCAGTACTGGAGTTGCGATCTCAGGGTCTTAGGAAAGGTTAAAACTAAACATGACTAATGGTAATAAAAATTGAGAGTCAATCATTCCAAGTCTCACTCAGTTAATGGTTCATGTGTTGATTATTCATTTTATGTGTGTTGAACATCTGAAACATTTGAAGCAGGAGTCTATAGGTAATGGAAACTCATTTGCAAGTTTAGATTAAATATAATAAGTATTTCAGAAACTTAAAAGATCATACTTTTCCAAGGCTTTATTAAATCTGCTATTTATTATTTTTTTTTTCCTAAAATGTGTTTAAACTTCTGCTCCTTTTACTGCTGCTATTCTTTCTTTCCTGGTCAAGGCTGGTGACGTGCTCAATTTAAAATAATTAAAAGTGATTTTCAACTAAGAAAGGGTACAAATGTAATAATTTTACTTTATTAGATAAAAAGTAGGGCATATTAATATGTTGGTTGAGGTGAATGCTACCATTTAGATAAAGAGAAAACAGTACAAGTTAAATATAACTCTCTTTTTCAATTCATATTTTTGCACAAACCAAATAAAATGAAAGATGAATTATATTAAATTTCTATTACATATGACCTAATTTATTTTGTGCCTTACATAAATGGTTAAAATTGTTTTCTTCACAAAATATGTCAATTTAAGTAATTCATAATTTCACAGAAAGAAAAAGTACAGAAATTTTAGAGAAAACATTGAATCAATGTTGGATTTACTAATTTATTATATCACTATTATTTGTTAGGATGAAAATAAGAACTTAATATTTATTATTATGTGTGAATGTATGAATATGTAACAACAAATTCCTTCACTATGTAAGACTATGTTGTATCAATTAAGAAAACAAGAAATTAGACTTATTGTAACTCGGCAGCTTTGCTCCATTTTTATCATGATAAAATTAAGTGGTATGTTCTTGGTGTCTCATTGGTGAAAAAGTAAATAAACCAAAATTAATTGGAATTAAAAAGAAACAAATAAGAAATGAATACTTGGCCCAGCACGGTGGTACACACCTGTGATCCCAGCAGCTCTGGAAGGAAAAGAAGTTTAGAACCAGCCTCTGCAACTTAGCAAGCCCCTAAGCAGCTTAGTGAAACCCTGTCTCAAAATAAAAATAAAAAACAAATTAAAAACAAAGACTCGGGAATGTAGCTCACTGATTAAGCACCCCCAATACATGTATGAAAAAGGAGATTCTTAGATATTCAGCACGATAGTAGTTACCATAATTCATGAAATCTAAGAGGCCTTTGGTTGAAAGATGAAACCTTTTACACACACACAGACACACACACACACATAGACACCGACCACTAAGCAGTGGCATAATGTCTTTATGATGTTCTCTCAAGATGTTTCCCAACAGCATGCCATTGCTTTGAAATTTCTTTCAAAATTTTGCAGAGAATTTTTGAATCATTCTATTCTAGTTATATTGTCTGATATGTTTCAAGTCTCACAGAGGGGTCTCAGGAACAAAACATACTACAACTTCAGTTATTTCCCGGTATCTTATTTCAGCCCTGCAAACCACATTCCTGCTGTCCAGGGAAATAAGGAGCTCCTACTCTTTTCCCTTGACCTGCACTTTCTTCCCTGTGGTATCAAATTGCCTCCTGATGCCCTGCTCCCATCCCGTTAGATACATGCAATAATCATTTGTTTGAATGCCCAGTCACGGTATCATTTTCTATAAAACTGCAGACCAGCAATTAAATGCAAAAGTGTATCATAAAAATTACACATAAATTGACTGAAATAAAAGTCATATGAAAATATTATGAATAATTTCATATATGTACAGTAAATCTCAACTATTTTGCAACAGCTGCCTGGTAAGTGGTAATTGTCAGATGTCATCAGTTGTACTTGTTTCAAATTCAGAAATTTTGAAGCTCTAAAAATGCTTTAAAAAGAAAGAGAAAGAGAGGGAGAAAGGAAGGAATATTGGATGGCCCATCACTTATCACTTAGAGAAAATAACCATTCTTTTAAATGTGAAAGTGGAAATAAAATTCATGTACTAGTCTTATATTCATCTTTCAGTATCCTTTTCTTTTTCTGTTTGAGTAATAATACTGTCAATTGAAATATGAGTAATAAAAATGAAAAGAATAAGTATTTCAAATATTTTGCTCTTCATCTTTTCACACCATTTGTAAGACATAAGGATAAAATTATTTAAATTGAGTTCATTTATAACATATATTTATTAACCAGCACATATATATAACAATAATATTAATATTATTAATAAATATCTTTATGAACGTTAACGTTCAGAGGTACCTGTCCACATTTAGCTCATAAAATGTACAGGTGCAAACACTTTCATAAAACTCAATATCTTATCAGGAAAAATTAGGTAAAAGTGTATGATCCAACATACTAACACACATTTTTCCCTGAAGGACAAAATGATTTTCAAATATGCAAATGTACATTGCTCTGATTACTCTGTTGCATGTTCATTGAATAAAATTTATGAGGCAATTACGGTAACTTGTTTGCATGATTCAAAAACACGTATGACTGAACCTCATCATACCTTTCATTCTATCCGGATTATTGCCTATTGATAGTGAATGATAGTAGAGTTCTATTGCTTGAAAAATGAATGCCTCCCATTATACTTGCTGATTACTCAGGTAAATATATATTTCTAGAACTATTACAAAATCAGCCTATTTAAAAGATATGGCTTCCAGGAGAATAGAAAGGCACAAGAAGGTCTGCTCAAGCAGACACTTGGGCTGCTCTTGCCCAGTGCAACTCCTCACTCACCTGCTGGTCACAGCAGCCAGCTTTGCTCCAACTAGGGGACGGATCATCAGTTCCTGATTGCTGGAACCAGGGTGCATGAGAACTTGACTCAGATAAAGCGCAGCTTTGCTCCCATCAGGGGAGAATTCTCCAGTTCCTGAATCCTAGAACCAGAGAGAGGCACCACCAGAGGCCTGGAGTTATAACCAGCATCAGAGCATCACACCAAAGAGAAGCAAATGTGGAACCCGGGGACGGCCAGAGGAAAAGGGTGGATGCCAGCCTTAATAGGTGCAACCAACCCACCTAAGCTCCCTCTTATCTCTTTTTACCTTGGGATAAATTAAACTATAAAGCTTCTATATGTCTTGCTCTCTCTGTTCTCCCTCTCTCTCTATTTCTCTCTCTCTTTCACTTTTTACCTTTGTGCAAATTAACAGATCTTAGGCTCTCTCCCTCTCTCATTCTCTCTCCCCTTCCCTTTCTCTCTTTCCTCCACTTTGCCTCTCATGCTTACCCAATCTTCCTCCCTTCTTCCTTCTAGTACCCACTTAAAGTAATGATAAGATTACTAATTAAACTCCTAATCATTTACTCTGTTGCAGAATTGGATTATAGATATTTAACTGAATTCAAAGAACTAAAGAGAACAACTGTAACAAGCCTTTCTTCTCACAAGACTGAGTGGAGGGGTTGGAGCCGAGGCTTGGCAGTTTCACACATGCCTGGCGTGCGTGAGTACACGAGTTCAAACCCCAGCACTACGTGCATGTGGAATCTGAGCAAAGGGGGCCACACGAAAAACTAAATGAAATTGATTCTCTCTTTCTCCACATGAAAAACTAAATGAAATTGATTCTCTCTTTCTCTCTCTCTATCTCATTGTCTCTTTCTCTTTGAAGGAAAAAAAAAAAGGACTGAATGGTATAAGACTTGGTTCAGAAGGGACTGTAGTAAAGAGGTCTCAATACTTCTATTGAAAAGGGGCCAGTATGGGATCAGTGAGGTCACACATTGAATTTATATAATAGCGTCTGAAAATCCACCCAACCCAGGTTCTGTAAGTAAAACAAGCTCATAAAGTAAGCACTTACTTAAGCAAAGGAGAAATCAGGGCTGCAGCAGTGGCTCCGTAGTTACAGTTCTTGCCCTGCAGGCACAAGTACACAGGTTCAAACCCCAGCGCCCACGTTCACAACTAAGTGTCAGAGCAATAAAAGCCATGTGAAAAACTCAATAAAAATTGATTCTCTCTGTCTCTCTCTCTCTTCCTCCTGTTCTTCTCCCTTAAAAAAAAAAAAACAGGGAAATCAGAACAATACTGAAAAATGGGTAGACATACAAACAATATGAGAAAAACAAAAGGAACGAAGCACTCCAAACTACCCATAATGCCTCAACAATAAGCACCAGCGACAGCACAGTGGAAGAAATGTCAGAAAAGGAATTTAGAAAAACCAAACTTAAACTGTCCTACGAGCTAAAAGAAGGTGTAAGAAAGTAGTACAGAGAAGAAATACAGTCATTGAAAGACCACTCCAATAAAGAGATTGAGACCCTGAAAAAGAATCAAAAGGGAATCCTGGAAATGAAAGAGGCAATAAACCAAAATAGGAATTCAGTGGAAAGCATTAGCAATAGATTAGATCACCTGGAAGAAAAATTTTCAGGCCTCAAAGGTGAGTATATAATCTATGTCATCTTGAAAATAAAGTAGACCATGGAGAAAAGATGTTACAAGACCATGAACAGAATATCCAAGAAATCTGGGATAACCTCAAGAGAACAAATTTGAGAGTCACTGGGGTGGAGGAAAACTTGGAGGCACACACTAATAGAATGCACAATCTTTTCAATGAAATAATATTGGAAAATTTTCCAAACCTTCAGAATGAATTGGAAACTCAAATTCAGGAAGCATATAGAATTCAAAATATAGAAAGTCAAAACAAATCCACCCCAAGATACATTATTATGAAAATTCCAAACATGCAGAACAAGGGCAGAATCTTAAAAGTTTCAAGAAAGAAGTGACAAATCACATTTAAAGCAAAACCAATTCATAACTCAAAAGACTTCTCAACCCATACCCTAAAAGACAGAAGAGCTTAAAATAATATACACCAAGCTCTGAAAGAAAATAGATGCCAACCAAGAATACTATACCCAGCAAAATTAATCTTCAAATTTTAAGAAGAAACAAAAACTTTCCATAATAAAAGATAAAATAATTCATAACTACAAAGCCTGTACTACAAGCATACTTGATAAAATATTTCATGAAGAAGAAATGAAAAGTAAAAATGAAAACCAACATAGGGAGACTTTACACTAGAAGAATAATCATTCAAAAAAGAATCAACATCAATTTAAATACTGGAAATAAATCAAACTGGCAGGAGATAAAAATCATCTATGAATAATAGCATTGAATGTAAATGGTCTAAACTCTTCAATCAAAAGACAAAGTTTGACAGATTGGATTAAAAGAAAAACTACCCCAAAAATATACTGCCTGCAAAAGACACATCACAGGCAAAGATATCTATAGGCTGAAAGTGAAAGGATGGGGAAAAACATATCATGCAAAATAATTCTCATAAACAAGCAAGTGTTACTAGAGTCATATCAGATAAAGTGGACTTCAAGGAAAAATTAATGAGAAGAGACAAAGAAGGTCATTTCATAAAAATCAAGGGAATCATACAGCAACTGGATATAATGATTATAAATATGTATACCCCAAACATTGGGTCATTAAATTTTATCATACCATAGTATTTGTACTGTTCAGTACTATCCAATGTTTCAGGCATCCACTGGAGGTCTTGGACTGTGTTCCTGACAGATAAAGGGAGAATATATCTTGTGTAAGGATAAAAGTTGATAAAAGTTGTATGATTGATTTGAGAAAAAAAAATTTCCATTGATAATTCTTTTTAAACCTAAGTAAATTTGATCATTTAGAATCAAAAACTAGAAAAGATTATTATAATAAATGAATCAATGTATAATAATATAATCACTTCCAAATTCATATAGCTACTGAGCATTGCTGATATTGCTTAAATAGTATTTTATTTGTTAGGGAAATTATTTAATCATCAAATTGATTAATTTAATTAATTATTCATTCACTTTTTTGGCATCTTTCTCCCACACTGTGTAAATTCTCTAGCTACTGTGAGCTACTGCTCTGTCCCTCCTTGGTACTAAAAAAGAAGGTACTATTTACTAAACAACTGGGCATTAGAAGCTTTTTGCAACATTTATAAAGTACAAAAGGATAAGGAGGTTTGAGCTCAATGATATCAATCCTATAATAAGTACAAGGACTAACAGAGTGTAAATAGAAGTGATCTATATCCTTTGTGTGTGTGCGCGTGCGTGTGTGCGTGTGTGCATGTGTGTGTGTGTGTGTGTGTGTGTGTGTGTGTGTGTTGAGGGAGAGAGAGTGATGGAGAGGGAGGGAAAAATAGATGATAGATAGATAGAGAAGAGAAAGGTTTGTCTAAAGTTACATCATAAAATTCTATACTAAAATAAACCTTTAATTATAACAGTGCTTTTTCTTGAAAAAGAATATGTATAGCAAATGTAGTAGAGATGTAAACATTAACCCAGCTACTTAACATATATTTCATCCTTGTTGCTTAGCGTTTTTTTCCATGGAACTCAATTTCCTCTTTGTTAAAAACATCTAAGAATATACATTATTATAAAGTTTTCATGAAGATGATATCAGCAAAAGGATATAGCACCTGGAATCACGTATTAGGCAGTTCAGCAAATGTCCTTGTATTTTCCTCCACCACTATTATTAAACAATAAGTTAAAAATGTAAACTGAAGGCACACACACACAACTTTGGGGGCATTGTATTATTAAAATTATATTTTTCAAGTATGCTACATATTGCAAAAAATAAAATAAAAATAAAAAAAGCACTTTATAGAATGCTGTTTGTTTGCTACAATAAAATTGTGAGGAATTTATTTTTATCCATAGATCTAAGTAACACATGACTAAAATGTTTGGTGTGACATAAAATGCTTTCACATGATTGGGTTTTCATACATCACCTGCATATTCCAGTTAACATACAATGAAACTGTGACTGAAATTTCATGATTTTTGCTGACTTGGCATTATCTTGGCAGAGGTCAGAACGCTTCCCCTCTGCAGGGTTAATAGGACCAAATGCACACTTCAGCTTGTCCGCACACACGAGCTTTTTTTCCTAACAATATACTTGCACCTGTTAGTCTGGAGTGCCGTGGAGTCACCCCTTAAGAATTGCTCAAATAGAAGAACATTCTGAAGTCTTATCGGAACTTGTTAATAGCAGGTTTGATGAAACAAAGTAAAGATAAGGGGAAATCATGGTGTTCACATGGCGCTGAGACACATGTTTATACACATTTCAAAAAGCTCTGTACTGTGAGAATAAATTGTATTTTTATTTTATTTTGGAGTATTTCTTTTTATTAGTACATTGTAGTTATACATAATATTTGGGTTCTTTTTGACATAAACATACAAGCACGGAATATAATTTGTGGCAATTCAGTCCCCAGTTCTTCCCTTTTCTGTCCTCTCCTCCTTTCTCGTATTCCCTTTCCTCTACTCCCCTAGTCTTCCTTCTATTTATTTATTTTTAAAATGTGTGCATTATAGATATACATGATGAAATTCACTGTGGTATCCATATAAGTACATAGGATACATCTTATATGTGAATGCATCTTAAGCCTTTTCTGCTGCTGATGCTGCTCCTGTGTCTGTGTGGAGACTGGTCATTTGCAGAGTTGAATTCAGGACAGAGGAAATGCCAAACATGATGCTATAGGTGAGGAGAGAAACAGCATCATGAATTAAGAAGAAAGTATAGACAAAAGTGCAAATTTCTTTAATTCACTTTCATTAATATACTTTTGCTTTATCAAAGTATTACATATTATGTGGAAAAGAAGTATATGCTTATTAAACTACAGCTGATGCTATTACTAATTAAAACATTAAAAGACCAATAGCACATTAGTGTTGAAATACATAATATTGATAATCTGATGTGAGCTTTTAAATCATATTAATACATTGGAGGAGTGAGAATGAATGAACCCATAATTTTCTAATATTTACAACACAAAACTTGAATATATGTAACATGCTAATTTTTGATTTCCTTTTATGATAAGAAAATAAATTATAAAAAAAGAATGAAGAATTACCATTGAAATTATTATTTAAGCAGCACTCAAAAATATTTATTAATTTCAAAATAGTGGAAGCCTAATATCAGAAATGGGTTTGTGTTTTTGCTCAATATTTATGTAAGAGTTAGAGATTTAAAAATATCTTAATTTCTTGCCATTTTTAGATTGTTATTTTGTTACCCTTTATATACGTAAAAGGTATCCAATAATTTATTGAGAAAAACACAATTTCTACACTTTGAAGTTTCACCACGGTCTTAGGTCAAGTACATGTGTGTCTGACAGTGGCTGTCTCTGGACTGTCTAACTTGAAAATGTTTCTTTATTTTGCACACATGTACTAACTGTACACAGCATTGATAACTGGATATTCCAAAAGAGGATTTGCTATATGGCCATATAAACCTCTCAGGTTCTTTCATTCCAACACCTTCCTTCCTTTTTTCCCTCAACTCAGTCCAATTTTTCTTGATCATTTTTTATTCTTTTCACCTTTATGCACTTATTTGAATGTGAATTGTGATATCAGTTTGTCACTGCTCCAAAAAAGCTGGGGATTTGATTGGCATTGCATCAAATTTACAAATCAAATAGGAGAAAATTAATCTTTCAAAACTGAAACTTTCCAGGTGCTGCAGAGCAGCAGCAGGCAAGCGCCACAGAGATGTCTCTTCAGTTTCCCCAAAGCGTGGATGTGGTTTAGGAAATCTACCACAGAGGCCTTGAAGAGTAAAAATATTGAGCCATCATTGTGTACCTTCAGCCAAATGCCTGGCAGTGAAAATGGGAGAGAAAAGGACACTCAACCAAGCTCTCAGATGTGTTCTAAAATAAGAAATTACAAATCATTCATCATGTGAAAACATTTTAGCTATTATTTCTCTTGCTATTGGGGGAGTAACTGAAGGTATTTGTACTGCATCTACACCTTTTGGGTTGTTGGGACATGTTTTGGATTGTCTTCCTTTGGATCAATGTGACAAAATATTCACTTTGTGGAAAAGAACATTGCTCCATGCAAATCAAATATGTTCTATTCTGCTGGGGAAAATTATTTACTGCGATTGTGCAATGATCTTCTAAGAAGGTTATCTACATCCAAGAGTATAGTCTTCAGTGGACAAATTCAGCTCTTTTTAGCCAGGTTTTTTCCTCTGTCTGAGAAATCAGTTCTTGCAGAGTCAGTTTAATCTGAAAAATGTCACCATTTTCAATATCACTGAGCAGGAAAGCACCCTAGGTCAGAAGCACACTGAGGATAGAGAAGAAGGGATGGATGTAGAAGAAGGTGAAAAGCGAGATGATGAAGCTCCAACAACTTACTCCATTCCAATTGATCATAACCTGTAGAGAAAATTCTGGTTGCTTCAGGATTACTTCAGGAACCCAGTGCAATACTATGAGAAGATTTCATGGAAAACTTTTCTCAAGTACTCTGAAGAAGTTTTAGTTGTTTCTAAGAGTTACAAATTAGATGATAGTCAAGCCTCCAGGAAAAAGATGGAAGAACTGAAACCAGGAGGAGAACATTTTGCAAAATCTCTAACAAGTGAAAAGTTGATGGTTTTATAACTGAATGACAGTAACTTTTGACGACAATGGAACTTTTATTCCATTATTTCAAGAGACAGGTCAAATTCAAAAGTTCAAACTATGTTTTAACTGATGAGCAATCACTCTGGCTTGAAGATACTACAAAATCAGTCTATCAACTACTATCGGAACTGACCCTCACCACAGATGGAGAAAGATTTTCAAAGATTGTAAAGCAATTTTAAGCACTGAAGAAAACTGGAACTCATGGAAAAATGAAGGCTGCCCAAGTTCAGATACCAAGTCCACAAGAGTGGTATGGAAGAGAACAGCCCCACAGGACTTCCTAGGGAAAGGACCCAATAAGAATATTCTAATGGGAAATGAGGAGCTATCAAGGCTTTTGAATCTCTTCCGAGAATATGGAAGCCTGTAAGTCAGAGACAAGGGAACACATGCCAACTTTGGAGGAGTTCTCTGAAGAAGACATTGAACAAGGAGACCCTGAAATCATGGTTGAGAAGGAATGAATATAAAGCTATGAACAATTCAAATTATGATTAGAGAGCTCTAAGAATATTAGCATGGAGAAGCCATCAATTTTTCCAGCCAACCAATCAGCAGTTTAAAAGTTTGCCAGAAAAACTTGACAACATAGTAACAAAGCTAGCCAAGGAATTACCACCTCCTTCTGAAGATATTAAAAAAAAAAAAAAACAAGAAAAACAAATGAAAAAAGATCCTGATTTCATGGATGTAAAACTGTAACAGGAGAACAAATAGAGGTATTTGCCAACAAGCTGGGTGAACAATGGAAGATTCTGGCCCCCTACTTGGAAATGAAAGGCTCAGAAATTAGGCAGATTGAGTGTGATAGTGAAGAAATGAAGAGGAGAGCTAAGCAGCTCCTAGTTGCCTGGCAAGGTCAAGAGGGAATACATGCCACACTTTATTAATGCACTGAACAAGTCTGGGTTAAGTGACCTTGCAGAAAGTCTAACTAAAGACAATGAGGCAAATAGTTAGCTTCTTTCTTCCTTTTTTATTATTAAAACTATGATAAGATTTTGTTACCAAGCAGCACTTGATAAGAGGTACACTGATTTTGGTAAACAAGAAACATTTTTATTTAAAAAAGTAAAAAATGAAAAAGGTAAATAAAAAAAGTGAATCTTTCCTTGAATGTTAGGTACCTTCATTGACATAGGCCTTTCTCAACCTCTCTGAGAAATATTTTACAGTTTTATTGTAATGAATTTGGACTTCTTCACCTATTCTTATAAGTAGATATTATGTTTTAAAATGGTATTTAAACATCATTGATTTTTCATTGCATTTTTTGTTATCCTGTAGAGATATAATTAATAATCATATTGACTTTTTTATGGCTACCTAACTGAAAGAAACATTTATTAATTCTGATACTTCATCAGAAGATTCTTGTTGGTTTGCTTTCTATACAACCATGGAAGCAATAACTATTATTCCTTTCTTTTTTCAACATTCTTTTTTTTCTTATTATTATCTTGTCTCTTTGGTACAATATTGAATAAGAATAATAAGAATGAGAATACTGTTTTATTTTTTATCTCAGTTAGAACCATTTTGCATTTAATATCAAACTAGTAATTTGCTGTGAATTTTATGACATTCATTAGATTTAGATTTTTCTCTTCTGTGTATTACTTCATTCTGTATCTTATAATGAATTTTACGAAATTCTTTTAGAGGTTCTCTTAAAAAGATCATGAGAGTCCCCTTTTACTTATTGAGTATAATTATATTGTTGCTATATAATACTTAAAAACTTTGCTTTCCTCGATGAAACTCAACTTTGTATTTATTATTTTTATATATTTTGTTCTGTTATTTGTTGACAAATTTGTAAATCTCTGTGTGCATATTATTTCTTTTAATGTCAGGAGTGCTATCCAGATTCTAGTATGAAAGAGTGAGTTGAATGCATTGTATTCCTTCACCCCTCCTTTGGTAGAATTTTTGTGTGCTTAATTTTATCACTTCTCAATTTTTCTTTAAAGTCGTGAAGGAAAGTGTCTGGACTTGAAGTTTTCTTTATAAAAAGATCTATCTTTTTACAAATTCGTTTTCTTTGACATTGAGGAGATCAGTTTTTCTTCATTAGTTTTGTTTTCTAGAAACTATCAGTTTTAGCTAAATCTTGAAAGTCACTTACATAAAGTCTTTCTAAGTTCCCTCTCATAATTCCTTAGGGATTGGTGGGGCACCCCTTTGTTTCACCACCTTCTGTTTATTTATTCACACTTTTTAGTAGCTTATCATTATTTTTAATCTTTTCAAAGAATCAATCTTACTGCTATTTTTTCTAATATGTATGTCTTCTATCATATACACTTGTGTTTTCTCTTTTTTTCTTTCTTCTGTTTTTTTGTTACTGCTAGTATTTGTTTCCTTTACTATATTTACTTTTAATTCATTTAGCTAAATAATTAGTTCCATACTTTCTTCTTATAAGTACTTAAAGACATAAATTTCTTTATAAACACAGTTTTAATCACATTTACTGATATCCGTTGCTGCTTTTTTCATCAAATGATTATTTAGACATGTAAAATTTAAGTTACAAACCAAAAACTATCATTTACAATTATTTTCTAGTTCAATTTCAGTGCAGTCAAAGCATATGCTCTGTTAGATTTCAATTTAAAGAATGATATAATTTAACTCATAGTCCGCATATGTAAATTTTAATATTTTAAGTAGATATGGAAAAAATCATACAGAGAATATGCATTCAAAATTTAGTATGCTGATTAGATCATGTTTGACAACGTCCATCAGGAATCAGCAGGTAGTTCATGTAAGGATGAAATAGTATTTATTTTAGGCTTTCAGTGCTAAGAGGACAAAATCTTAGTTATAATTCTCTTACTGCAATTGGTAATGCCCAACACAGCTCTCTGAAGACACACAGTACCAAATGGAGACTCTGTCACAACTTCTTGACCCTGCCATATTAGTGTGAACGCATATTACATTTTGGTTTGGATATGAGATGTCCTTGAAAAAGTTCATGAGGCAATGTAGGAATATTGAGAGCTGAAATGATTAGATCAGAAAACCAGTGACCCAGCTGAAAGATTGATCCTTTGATGGATTAATGATTTGAATGGATTACTTGGTACTAACTGTACACAGTTGGGCCACTGAGAAGGAAAGAGGCCTCTGGGGGCATGGCATTTGGGATAACATTTGACCCTTGCTCCTAGATCACTATTTCTGCTTCTCAGCTGTCATGAGTGTAGCAACATTCTGCCATGATGCTATGCCTAGCCTGGTGCCCAGGGTGGGGGAGTCTGCCCACAAAGGACAATCCCCTGAGAGCATGAGCCAAAGTAAAGCCCTTCCCCTTCTGAGTTGTTTTAGTCGCAGTGACAAAACACTGGCTAGCAAAGTACATAACAATATAAGAATAATTGAGCATGATTATGTCCAAATAAAAGGCTCATAGTTAGTCACATATGCATTTTATGTAATATTCATATTTTACAAAACATTATTATTCTTTGGACTTCTTTTTCAACCTGCCAAAAATGTGAATGCTGTTTTTTAACTCAAAGCTTATACCAAAACAGGCACCTGGCCCAGATTCACCTTCGAGGTCACTATTCTCCAACCCAACCCTCATGCTTACCTGCTTTTGATTGCCTGATTATTCTGTAAGGAATGGCATACTCACTTAAAATTTTCATGTACAATATCTGATGCATATTTTCCTTAAATTTTGTAAAACTCTCCTTCATAAATTTTAAGGATATATTGCTAGATTCATAAAAAATTTACACTTAGATCTTTAAGCCAAGTTGATGCTTTTAACGTGAGAAAATGATTCTGTGTGGCTTTACTAATACCCTTTGCCTTGTGGTGCTCAGATTTGATGCTACTATTGCTAAATCTGATTCTTTTTTCTTTTTAATAGTCTTTTTTATTTGGAAATTTATTTGTTGAACAATCAAACAAGCTTCTAACGAAATAATATAATATACATATAAATTCTGAAAATTAGATTAACCCAAGGCCCCCCCCAATTTCTCACCCTTATCCTACCCCCTCCTTCCCAATACATCTCTACAAAACCCTTAGGTTTTTTGCATCCTTTTAGTTTTAATATTTCTATGTTTACATTTTATATTATTTTGTAAGCAATACATAGTTGGGCTTTGTCTTGTGGAGTATAATAGGATGATAACTTAATTGGAGTGTTCATTCATATTATATGACAACTTGAGTATTTACTGGTTTTACATTTAATATGAGTACTCATATATTTTAGTATAGATTTTAACTTACCACCTTAGAATTGATTTTTCTAGTTGTATTGCTCAATCTGTTCTATTTTCTTCCCTTTGTTGATTTTGTGTTATTATAGTAATTACCAATTGATATTTTCCCTCCTTTGGTTTACTATTTTTATTTTATTCTCATTTTATTAGTTATCGTAGAAATTTTTGCAAAAATTCTTAAATTTGAGGAAGCTAAAGTAAATTAGTAGCATTACTTCCCAAACAGTACCAGGTCATTGAAACCCTTAACTCAGTTTACCCCTTTATCTCTTTAAGTTTAATTCTATATATGCATATGTATATAAATGTATATATTAAATGTACATGGATGCATGCATACATATATTTAATACATATATATACATACATGTATTAAATACCATAGAATTCATTAGTTTTATATAATACAGTTCATATTCTATAAAACATGCAAAGATTCTCTGCACTTTGTTTTCCAGTTCTCTTGTATTTCTCTGTTTTCACCTCAATTTACTATTCTTTGGTCTGAAAAATGCTCTTTGGCATTTTTCTTTTAAGAGTAGATTTGCTGATGTTTAATTTCATTCAGTTATTGTTTCAATATTTAAAACAAACATTTCTTCATTTTGGAGGGTGTTATGCTAGATATAAATTATCGTTTGGTAGTGATTTTCTTCTACCTCATTAGAGATGTCTACTTTCCTTTCATTTGCTTGCTTTCGTCCAATATTATGATGATCTGGTTCTTTCAGTCTTACGGTGACTTTATTAGAGGAAATGTATCACATTTTCACTGGCCTGTCTTGGATTTTCTGAAGTTTTGGTATGATGTACCCAGAAATGAATGTTTGGATCATTTATTTTTATTTTCATTTGAGCTTATCAAGACTTCTTTTTTCTTTCTTTCTTTTTGTACATTTATCTTAGTGTCTTTTACCACTTTTAGGAAATTCAAACCAATTTCTCTTTCCATATTGTCTTTGCCCTATACACTATCCCCTGCCCTAAGTTTAAAAATAATTAATGTTACTATACTATGTATCTGAATTTCTTTTTTATTATTTTTTTTGTTATGTTTTTATCCAAGCAACCACCTGAAATTTTTCCATCAATATGTATTCTGGTCTGATTATTCTCTTTTCTGTTGCTTACAATCTATTACTAAGCCCTAGCTTTAGCTTTTAATTACAGATAAAATTTGCTTTTCAGATTTTGAATTAGCACTTTATTTTTCTAAGATCTATTGTGAAATATTACATCTTGAGTTCTATTTTTTTTAGATAAACATGTTTATTTTAACAAAGTTTCTGAAAATCCCAACATCTTCATTTCATATTGGTCACTATTTTCCTTTATATTATATAAATTTGGTCCAATTTCCTATGGTTTTTGAGATTTATTATATTGTAAATGAAGCATTATATATGAAAAAAATATCAATTTTAAGCCCATTTGAATTAAATTATTATATTCCAGAGAATATTTACTTTTCCCTGTGGCAAGAAATTAAAGACATATTTTCTTTTTCTCACTGAAATACAATTTTTTTTAAGTTCATCTGTCTCTTATTTGTGAGTTCAGGTTTGGTATGACCTCCAATTTTACCTAACCTGGCCATGTACCATCTTAGTCATTGTTTGCTGGTGGGTTCTTGTCTTCCTGGATATTAACGAGTTTGGTAATGTCTTTTTGCAAAGATTAGTGCAGAAAGGTGGAACCACTCTAAGGTACTTCCTTTATTTCTATAATCATGGCCTCAGGACCCCAGACTGCTTTCCGGGCCACTAACACTGATCTTGCTTCTTTTTAGGAGATTACTAAAGGCTCAGTGAAGATTTTCAGTCTCTTCTATTCTGCTTTCTGTTCAACTTTTTAACCACTCAATTGCATGAATATTTTAATTTGTGAATACCTAATGGGACATTAGCACAGAGTTTTGGCCTCAGTGCTGTCAGTTTCCATGTTTCTCAAGTCCTTACTGACTAGCAAGACTTCTTCATGCCAAAAACACAGTATATTTTTTCTACTTGTAATTGGAGATAAATAATCATCTCATATCTGTTCCTAGCAAATGCATGAAAGGTTTTGCCATATAGTGAACAAAGTAGGACATTTACCACACCATTCAATGAGCACATTATACAGATTATAGGATTCTCAATTACATTCCCTGGCATTAGAGGAAAATTCCCTCAAGAGAAATAAAGTTAATTTATGGGTAAATTTTTAAAACCTATTCTTTAAACTTGTGCTTATAATTCCCATAAAATATGAGGAATAAGAATGATAAATTTCAATCAATCCTGTGAAGGAAACTTAAAAATTGACTATTAGAGAATTTGGAGAATGTGCTAATAAGCTAATACTGACAACACTAAGAAAAGTGTCAATGACCAAACTGTGCTCACTTGGTTCAACAGAAGAGTCTTTTAGAAATCAGAATGCTAGTGACTTATAAGCAACTATTGAATTTCTTTTGGTACCCCTACAGAGTGTAAGTGAACAGAGGGTTCACTGGGTATCCTGTTTGTTCTCAGTAACAGATAAATGTCTTTTTATTCGGCTATGAACAAAGAGTATATCTTGGAGAAAATGTGTTAAAGTTTGATATTATCGTGTTGGTGGTGTGCTGTCTTAAATACACTTATAAAATAGGAAAGCAAATATAAAAAGTATTTACTCATTATCCATTTCCCTATCACGGGATATAGTAGTGATAAGCAAACATCAAATAACAGTTTCAAAAGCAATAAAGCAGAGATGTGACTCTTTGTAATACTACATCAGCACACAAGAATGCAAAAGTTTGGAAGACACATCAACACATTAAGAGATAAAATGATTAGAAACAACTAAAATATACAAGGTGGCTTATAAATATCAAACCAAAAAGCAATGATGTTACAAAATAAAATACAGCAAATGCTATAGATGAACAAACAATAATTATTTTACTTTTCTTGTCAATACTTAGTTTTACTCCTTTTAAATTAAAAAAAATCTTTAGAGATTCCTTATGAATTGTGATGTGTGTGTGTGTGTGTGTGTGTGTGTGTGTGTGTGTACACCTTTGCTTGGCTTGCCCACCATGATTGCTGTCTCTCCTAGGACGCACAGACTCTACTTGCTTAGTCAAAGAGGTGACATGAAAGAGTGGTTCATGTTGTCATGCTCAGGGATGGACTTGAGGAGAGTTCCCAACTTTCCACATAATTCTGTAATTCCAGGTTACATTTGGTGACTTTAGTTCAGAGTTTTCTTTATTTTACTGTGAACCAGAGGAAAAAAAATTGGAAATCCTGGTTACAGAGGTCTTCGAATCTGCTCTGCTCCGTCTTTTTGCAATATTTGTTTAAATAATAGATTTTTAAATCTTTGAACCATTCAAGGATATTGTTAATAAATCCTATACAAGTATTTACATGTATGTTACTTTCATTTAAAATAAATATAACTTTTTAAAATTTATATTTGATTAGTCCGGATTCTGTTGCTTAAAACTAAATAATTGTAGCCTCTTTCTGACTGAATTGCAAGCCTCTTAACTGATTATACCTGTTACTTTCCATAATCTATTCTACTCACAACTTCCAGTTTGGTATGATTAAAGTTTAAATTCAATCAGATTAAATGTCTTTAAAACCCTGGTTATTCTTCTATTACTCGTGAAAGTACAAGACCATAATCAGTTCACAGGCCCTATGCAATCCTATTATATCTCTGACCTCATCTGCTACAATCATCGTGATATTATTTATTAAAGCTACCTTGGTCTTGTTTCTTCATCTTCTTTGGAGCGTACCTCAGGGTCTTTGTTTGAGCTGGCTCCCCTGTGCAGCAGCCCTGTGCAGTTATCCATGTGGCTGACTGTCCTACCTGCTTCAGACCTTTCACTTAACACAAAGGCCTGATTTCAGTGTTCACAAAAGCCAATTTCATCAGATATTAAGAGTCCCACGACTTAGAAATAGAAATCTGATAAATAGGAGTCCAGGAATCTTTGAAAAAAGACAAACAAAGCAGCAAGAATTTACAACGAATGAAGACAACCCAAATGCATAATCTCAGGCTTCCTCTGGCTTTCCTTCTATCCTTCTCAAAAATAATTGAAACAGGAAAAGTTTATAGGGTAGTTTAAAATGAGCTTCAAGCTAATATTAATTTGTGATGAAGTAAAATTTCAATGAAAGTCAGGGTACAAGTTGCTTCAAAGCAAATGGATAAGCAGTTTCTAACAAAATTTGCCCCGCATTAATGGCAGTGAGCTTGAGTCCAAAGGGATGATCCGTCAGCTGCTGAGTATCTGAGAGGTGTGGAATACCTGATACAGAGCAGTGTTCCCACTTTGAGGTCTCATTCTTTGGAACCAGGACAATTTACAATAAGATGGATACATTCATCTGTATAGTAACAAAAACAAAACATTTTTGCTCTTTTCCCTTCTTGAGAGAGATGAAGAATAGTATAAACTTCAGAAACTCAAAGGAAACCAGCCCTGTGATTCATAGCACATCTGTATTCGCATGACTGCTTTGGCTCCTGAAAATACTAATGAGTCTTCAATAGCAATCAATGATTACAAACTTAAGTCCAGTTGTGCCTGTTATCTGGATGTATTCTTTTCATTTAAGCATGAAATATACGTCTTTGTCAATAGATATGTTTTATTGATCTAGCAATACATTTCAATGGATCACAGAGGAGACCCAGTAGCTCACCTTCACCTGGAAGGACCACCTCCCTGGGATACCTTTGCCTCTCTGACATGCCACCCTTCTAGTTCTGTGCATTTGGAAAGTTTGTGGAAAGCTTGTATAATTCACTGTCACACAGAATGTCATGCTACTCCATTGTATTATTGATAGTTTAAGATACACTGTACACTGGTAGTAACAGCATCGGCTAACATATAATGTTTACCTGTATAACTTCTTTGATTCTCAGAATAAACTATGAAAGACTTATTGTTATATTATTTCTTTTTATGAAGGAGGAGAAAAACTAACAGAGATGCTAGGTATGCTCCCAGCTACAGCTAAGAAGGACCCTAGGGAGAGAAAATCACAGACTCTCCTCAGATGGTATTTATCCACATTGTTAAAAATTATTTCCCCAAGAGAAACCAGGGTTACAAACTTCCCTTTATGGCATAAGAAAAATACAAGTGAAAAAAGAAGGAAAAATATGTATAGAGTTGAACCCATTAGCAAGAGATAGAGATGAGAGAGAGAGTGAGAGAGAGAGAGCGAGAGGGAGAACCTAGAGGGAGAACCGAGAAATATTAACTAACAAGATTCTGTTCAAATACAAAATATAAGAAATAAATATTAGGAAGCAAACATAAAACATTCAAGATAAATATTAGAAAGCTTGTGATGAATTTATTCGTGGCCTTTTGCAACAATGCCTACCCTTTCGTATATATTTCTCTCCTTTCCTTCCGTGGCATTTGCTCGCTGGTGAATACAGAGCATGTTAGTCGATTTGGTTCTCTGAACGCATGCTATCAAGATGCTCTGATGACAAAACAAGAATGATGGACACAACCTAGAGAACCCTAGCAGCCTCTTTGGAAGCAGTAGCCAAAACTGACTTGGGGATTTTCTCCTGCAGGAGGTGGAATGGGAGAACTTTCTCTTGTCTGCGAGACAGACAACTGACATGAATTACAAGTGCTTTAGAAGTGTCACACAGAGGCTGGCACGGTGGCTCAGGAGCATTGTGCTTTCCTGGCATGTGTGAGGACCCAGGTTCGACCCTGGCACCACACACACAACTAAATGTTGGAGCAACAAAAACCAGATGAAAAAATAAATAAAATTAGTTCTCCCTTTCTCTTTCTCCCTCTCCTCTTTAAAAAAAACAAAAAGTGTTACATATGCGTACTTAAATGGGCTAGCTCTTGCCTAAGCCTCCATGAAGGGTAGGTATTCACAATTGTTTCTATTATTTTTATTGCCCATTACATTGCTCCTTCTGGGAAAAGATCCCAGTCTCTGTGGCAACAGAAAAGGTTGTGTATGATACTGGGTCAATCAAACTATCTTAAGTCCTGACCCTTGTGTGATCATTTCTGTGGATATCAATTTAATGGAAAGGCTAGTTTTATTCAGTTACTGTACTGGGGATAACTGAGAATTTCCCTAAACTTTGCTCATGTCATCTCTGGAGTTGCCTTGATCATTGTTTCCCTAACCATGAATGTTGACTTTCAGCTACTTCTTCATATTTCACATAAGTTGTTTCTTATTTATTTAAGTTGAATTCAATCTAGGCTTTTTTTTCTTTTTGGTTGTTCTTAACGTTGCTACCAAAGAAGAGAAATTGTATTGAATTAGAGTCACATTAAAAGCAATTTGAAACTCAAAATTTTTCATGAAGAAGTTTACATTAATTTATTTGTCAAACTTTTATGAAGGTAAAATAATTCTCAGATATACATCTTACTTAAAGTTATTTATTTCACTGAAAACGAAACTAAACTTCAATGTGATTGGAAGGATAATTTATTATAAATGTTTGGTGATCAGCTTGAAAATAATATGTTGAGGCCTACCTGATGCCCAGCGTTCCTGTTGGATCCTGTTGAAGTCCATTGGAAAGTGCTCAGGACACAAACAGTAGGACTCCCTTCTGGAGCAACCACTGCTCAGGACCAACCAGGAGAGGTTCCCCACCTGGAGCAGCCCCCACCTACCTAATATTCCAAGTGCCTGTTGGGACCTGTTTGAGTCCCACCACCAGATGCTCAGGATACTACTGGCAGGGCCTATATTTGGAGCAGCCCTTGCTCAGGACCAACCAGGAGAGGTTCCACACTCAGAGCAGCCCTGCCTGCCTGACATTGTGTGCCTTTTTGGGAAGGTTGTATATGAGTCCCACAGGAAGGCACTCAGGCCATGACCTTTAGGACCCATGTTCGGTGCAGCCTCTGCTCAGGACCAACCAGGGGAGGGTCCCCAACTGGATCAGCACCACCTACCTGATAACCCAAGTTCTGGTAGGTTCAGATTTGCAAACTTGAGCCTAGAGCAAAAACATAAAGCAAAATGAGTACCCAGGCATTACAGCATCTTTAAGAAGGTGATCATCAAAGAGTTGGTGGCTGATCTGACTCTTTGACTTGCAAGGAAAAACCACTTGAAGAACTGCCTACCTTCCCTGCAGGAAATCTCAATCCAGAGTTCCAGAAGAAGCTCTTCAAAAATGAAGAATCAAACAAGAAGAGATTCACCTCAAACCCAAAACCCCCCAAAAGGATGCCACAGATAGAGGTCAAGATGAAAACCTTGAAAATATTATCAATGATCTGATTACTAAAAGGAACAATGAACTAAAAGAAGATATAATGAAGGAACTAAGTGAGAAAAGTCAAGAGACAAAAAATTATAACAGAAATAGACATACTCAAAAAGGAAGTAACAGAGCTAAAATAAGGAGTTAATGACATGAATGGAACAATGGAAGAATTTAATAATAGACTAACTTCTATAGAAAACAGAACCTGAGCACTTGAAGTAAGAACTTCTGACAATGAGAACAGGCTGAGCAAGCCCGAATGCATGGATTAAAAAAAATATATAACCTCACAAAACACAAACAGAATTTTTAAAATATTTAAGAGAAATGAGAAGAAAATAATCCAAACAAAATTGGGATACAGGCAGAAATTGAAGCACAAATGAATGGGATAAGGAACATTTGCAAGGAAATTGCTAAAGAAAATATTGCTTATATGAAAATAGAGTCAGATATTCTCATCCAGGAAGCATATAGAATACCCAATAGGCCTAATCAAATGAGAAGCTCACGGAGACACATCATATTCAAAATCAAGAGAAATCAAGGAAAGAATACTGAAAGTGGCAAGGGAGAAATGCCAAATCGCATTCAGAGCAAAACCAATAAGAATCAGTTTCCAACAGAATTGGAGAGAATCTTGGGCTGTAATTCCTCTGACAGGGACCTCATATCCATAATCTATAAAATCTTCAAAAATCTCAACTACAAAAATACAAACAACCCAATCAATAAATGAGCCAAAGATCTAAATAGAAACTTATCAATAGAGGGCATTGATTTAGCCAATGAATACATGAGAAAGTACTCTAAATCACTAGTAATCAGATAAATGCAAATGAAAACTACATTATCACCTATTATATCACCTCACACCAATCAGATTGGCAAAAATGAAGAAAATTAACAATAATAGATGCTGGAGGGGTTGTGGAGAGATAGGCACACTAGCATACTGTTGGTGGAACTTCAGACTTGTACAGCCCCACTGGAAAGCAGTATGGTGAATCCTCAAAAAATTAGGGATGAGCCCACCATATGATCCTGCTATTCCTCTCTTGGTTATTTTTCCAGGGGATTTAGAATCAGCACACTACAGTGACACAGTGAAATAAATATTCATAGCAGCTTAATTTACTATTGCTAGACTGTGGAAACAACCCAAATGTCCCTCACTGGATGAATGGATCCAAAAACTGTGGTACATATATACCGTGGAGTTTTACTCAGCAATTAGAAACAATGATATTGCAGCCTTTGAAGGTAAATGGATGGCTATGGAAGAAATTATGTTGAGTGCAATAAGCATAACCCAGAGAACCAAGGGTCAAATGACTTCACTAATCTGTGGAGACAGGAGCTAGACCCTGGCCATTGAGAAAGGAGGTCTATTATCATGTTTTAAATCTGGATAAGGTGTATGTCATACAACCTAAGGTATTTATAGACATGTATTGGGAAGGAAGTAGGGGAAGTATTAGGGTGGGTAATTGGGAGGGGGCTCTTGGCGATAAATCTAATTTTCAGAATATATATATATATATATAATATTATTTTATTAGAAGCTTGTTTGATTGTTCAACAAATAAATTTCTGAATAAAATAAAATAAAAAAAAGAATCACATCTGACTTTTCAGTTTAGACTCTGGCAGTGAGAAGATTGTGGAAGGAGATCATTCAACACCTGAATGACCACAACATGCAGCCAAGAATACTATACCCAGCAAAACTTCAAATTTAAGGGGGAACAAGAACTTTTCACAATAAGAATAAAATTGTAGCACTCATGAACAGAAAGCTAGCATTACAAAGAATCCTTAAAGATAAATTCCACATAGAAGAACCAGTTAACATTTCTCAAAACCCACAGAGGAAATTCAATAAAGGCACATGCTATCAATAGACAACTAAGACAGCACAGAATTTACTAATAAAGCACAATGAATCTGAACTACAACCACATAACTATTCTAACACTGAATGTGAATGGTCTCAATGAACCAATCAAAAGACACAGATTAGCAGAATAGATAAAAAAATAATCGACAATATGCTACATACATGAAACCCACCTTACAGCCAATGACACTCACAGATTAAGGGTAAAAGGATGGAAAAAAAATCTACCAGGCATATGGCCCAAAGAAGCAAGCTGGAGTTGCAAATCTTATACCTGACAAAGTGGATTTCAAATATAAAATAATCAAAAGAGATAAAGAAGGCCACTGAATCCTATTAAAGGGAACAATGCAACAGAAATAAATAACCATAGGAAATGTATACTCTAGATCTAAACACCAATGCCCCCATCTAAGTGGAAATATTACTCCAAGACATAAAAGCAATTGTGGACCTCAACACAATAGTACTGGGAGACTTTAACACTCCTCTCTCACCAATAGATAGATCATCAAACCAAAAAAAGAACAAAGAGATTGCCAGTCTAAACAACATCATAAATCAACATTGATAGGGAGGAAGGAGAAGGGGAAATGTTGGAATTGAGATAAAAGTAAGGTACATTCTAAGCAGTTATAAATGTCACTGTATATACCATATATAACATTCTATAATATCCTTCATAGGCATAAGAATTATGTCACTGTATTTGGTATTTTTTATGAACAATATAGGACCAAGAAGAAAGGCAAGGGATCAATGGATGGGGAAAAGGAGGCAGAGGGGTACAGGGGTGGTATTGAGCAAATTGTATGGCTAATTTTTGTGCATCTAGGAATATGTGACAATCAATTTCATCATTATGTAAAGCTATAATGCACTAATAAAATAAATAGAAAAATAAAAGAATATGTTGAAATAAGCACTCAAGAGTGTTAGCACTATGTATGGTTCTTGAACAAGTAAAAGCTATTTTATTACTACCTCTCCATTTACCCTGAGTATTATTTAAAAACCATATCTGCCCTAATCTCCTTTCTTGAAGAAAGTGTTTGTAAAGGCATAGCACAATTTGAACCATGCCATGGGCACTCAGTTACTATTTGCTCAGGGGACTAGAACAGTGGCTCAGTGGTTATGACACTTACCTCGAACGTATGAGGACATGGGTTCGAACTCCAGGACAATATACACACCTAAATGTCAGAGCAATGAAAGCAACATGAAAAACTAAATAAAATTGATTCTTTCTTTGTCTCTCTCTCTCTCTCTCTCTCACTCACTCTCCCTCTCAGTAAGGACACGAAAGAACAGGTGGTGGGAGTAATGGAGGGGAAGGACATATATTAGGGACTGAATTAGAACAAGTTATACTGCACACTTTTATAATTATGTCGTTGTATATTTTACTGTCATTTCTATGTAAAAAAAAACAATGAAAAAAGAAATTCAAGTGAAATACTGAAGAACTTTGTTCTGTTAGATATTTAGTTATGTTAGAGAATATCTGAAAGGAAGATTAATTTGATTATTTAAAGGAAATTTGATGAAAAAGAATATACAAATTCAAAAGGCAAATGGTATTGGGAAAATAACGTTAGGTTATTCAATAGAATAGATATCTTTAAAAATGAAAGATTATGTAATCCCTCCTCTCTGAACACTGAAATAGAGGCCATAGATTTCTTGTAGTAAAGGAACTTTGACAGAATTATTGGAAAATGTTCTCCCAGTACGTGAGAAAGAAATGAATATAAAGAGATGCAATTTTAAATGCTTTTAAAAACAGAAATTCCAAATGATGGTAAAGATCAGGCAACATTCTTTTGAAAGGATTTTAGAATTTTAAGAGTCCTCCTTTTATATTTCCTGTCCTTAGGCTATTCTTCACAACAGAAGCTAATTGCAATTCTTTCTGCCTTCCGCTCCACTCTCCTCTGGGTCCCACACATACCACTGGAGCTCAGCTTAAGGTCCCAGCTATCTGCATTCCCTAAAGTACCCTTGTTCTTGTCCTTGAGATGCCAACCTTATTTACCTGGATGCGTTCTTCTCCTTCAGCCACACAGCAATTATGATCATGTGACTCCTTTGCTTAAAACCACTGCAATAGTTAACAACCTTGGGCCTCGCTTAAGGTCAAACTGCTTAGCTTGTTTGCAAGATCCTTCCATTACCCTTCTGTTACTGTTCAATAACTAAATAAATACATTTAGTTTCATTTTCCCTTTTCCCTGTCTTCCATTTCACAGTCCCCACATCTAAGTTCTGGGCAGCTCTACCCTCCAGGTCCCTATGTTCTCACTGACCCCTTGGCCTTGGCCCTGCTGTTCTCTTTGAAGAATCAATGACATGATATCAATAACCTTAAAGCATCCTAATATAGGACTCATTTTACCTACTTCCCTCCCATTCCCTTTGTTTAGAAGCCTTTACTCTGCTATAGCAATCTGATTCTCATGTGACCAGATGGTTCCTATGACTTTTTTCCTTTAAAATATGCTCAATTTGTACGTATAGTACAATTATATTTAACAAACGAATTAATCAATCAAAATGCATTGGAGGTGCAATCATTGGCAGTGTGTTGCCAGTTTTAGGATTTTTTTTCCAAAATATATGATTTATAATATTTAAATAAGATACTGGTAGTAAATATTATTATATCTAATCATGTTTGTAATAAAATTATTGACAATATGGCAATATAAAAGAAAACTACAAATTTAGATATAGGGATATTATTTATACAATTTAGTGATGTAGCAGGCAATGACTATTTTTCTTTGTTTATTTTCAAGATTCAGTTTCCTGGAAATCATTTCTCCCTGTTTCATACTATTATGGTTTTAATGAATGGGCCCTACTCATTCTCAATGAGCAGACTATAACTGGCTGTACTGAACCAGAATCAGGAGACTCTGTGTTCTGGGGTTCCAATTAAGAAATATATTGATCAAGAAGCCATGCAGATGCACTGTAATTCTGAAATATAATTGATCTTTAAGAAAAGGAAAAATCTTTTTTGTTTTGCACTAGAAGCCTTGACTATGAATGTCATTTAAGGCTGTGAGGTCTGGTTCCAAAGTTTAATTAAGCTTAGAGTGTAGTAGAACTGGTGGTCCACATGCTGTTATACCTCCATCACTTATACCTCCAAAATGGCAACACCTTGCAAAGCTCCCTTGCAATATCAAAGAATGACACTGATACAGTTGAGTTACTGATCAGTCTCACTGTAATTGTCCTTGACCTTGCCCTTCTACAATCAGCCTGCCTCCCTCTTACTCTACTGCCTCTCCTCCATCCACGATCCTTGACAACCACTAATCTTTTCTCCATTTTTGTAATCTTGTTATTTTGAGAATGTTATAAAAGTAGAGTTGTTTGGTTTGTAACACTTTCAGGACAGGCTTTTCCACTTGGCGTAATTCCCCAAGGAGTCATCCGAGTTGCTGAATTTGGTCTGGGACTTTTAATGATACTCTGTATTCCATGGTGTGGATTTAACACAGTTTTTATGTTTCTGTTTTAAGGATTTACCTGTTTCAGAACATCTAAATTTGGCTTTTAATAAAGAAGCTACTATGAACAGATATTTTTAATAAACATAAACTTGAATTCCTCTACTTCTGAGGACCAGAATGTAATTGTTGGCTTCTATGTTTAGTTGTATAAAAAAATCACCCAAGTATTTTTGAGAACTACTGAAATATTTTCCATTTCCATTTCCTGTGTGCATGACAGTAATTTTCATGTCCTTTCCAGCACTCGATGCGATCACTATTTTATATTTCAGCCTTTCTGAAAGGTGTAGTGATATTTCGTTGTGATTTTCCTTTGCATTTCCCTTTTATCTCTAATTGCACTTTTCTGTTAGCACATCTTTGTATTTGCTTATTTGACATCTGTAGATTCTCTTTGCTGAAATGTCTGTTCATGAATGATGTCTGACCATTTTCAAATTGAGTTTCCTTCCATCCATTAATCCTTCCCTTCCTCTATCCTTTCCTTCCTTCTTTTCCCCTTTTTCTTCTCTTTCACTATTGAGAGCTCCATACATAGTCTAGATTGCTATGTCTGTAATCCAGTTGCGTCAGTACAGTGGACAGGTTGTGAGAAAGTCAAGGAAAGGGCCTAGAGACAGCAGCGGGAGCATAGGACGTATTGAGGAAAGCAATCAGCGACTGTTTTCAGAAGAGTTTGGTGGTGATGGGATGAGCGGGTAGCACCGCTGTCCCTCATGGTGATGTTTTGAGCAATGCCTCCTATCCCATGGTGATTTGCTTAGGGGAGGTTGGATGGATGGTAGATAAGTCTCCTTTACAGTTCTGTTGCTGTTTCCACTTAGACCGGTGCTATAATTCTAATTCTGGGGAAGCAGTGACATCATCAGCATCAGTTCGTTTAGTTTAGCATGTTTTTCCCATATCTTAAGGAGAGCTATTTGGTTTATGTATATGTAAGAAAGCAGCTTTGGGAGCTGAAGCAGTGGCTCAATGGTATTGCACTTGCATGGCATGCGGGAGGACCCTCAACCACGTATACATACAACCTAAGTGTTGGGGCAACGAAAACCAGATGAAAAACTAAGTAAAGTTGATTTTCTCTTTTTTTTTTCTCTCTCACTGCCCTCTCTCTAAAACTAAAAATAAAATAAAAAGGAGGAACTTTGGACAAATAACACTGACCTGCCCTGTTTTCCAGTGTATATAAGAGAAAGTCAGCATCCTTCAAGATTGATAGACATCTGCACTTTTTGGTCAGACTTGCTCTTTGTGTTTATTTTAACTTGATTAAGTTCTTTGGGAACAGAAAGGGGGCATTCCAGGATATGGTGTTTTACTGTCCTCTACTTCTTTAAGAAGAACACACTCCATCCCTCATGCGTCTTCATGTCCTCACAATTTTACTGTGTTTATCTTTGTAACATTCTTTGAACACTAAGCACATCAGGATGTACCTGGAAGCTAAATCTCACAAGAGCAATATAAAAAGTAGCAGAATGCGGTGAGCCAGGTTAGGAAGACCAAATGTGACATCTCTCCAGGGAGCAGGAAGAGAGTGTAATCAAGTAGAAACAGGGTCAACATTGTTTTCCTACAGTGGTAATATGAGTTTGTGACTTATGTGGAGTCAAAGACATACATTGACAGTTTCAGGGATGTGCCCACAGCATTTTTTTTTTTTTTTAATTAAAATCACAGGTATTTCCCTGGGCTATAATTAGTGTATCTAGTAACACTTTATTTTGAAGTATCATCTTTTATATTTAAGTATTCTTTTTATTAAGTAAACATTTGGCTATGTGAGTATTATTTACGGCAGCAGTAGTGTGCTCAGTAAATCCTTAATTTGGAACCCAGAGTCAGTCAGTGTTTGTTGTTTGAGGAGAAAGTGGATCAAGTCAGTAATGGCCCCAGGCAGCTTGGCTTCCTCTGCTTGGCTCTGGTAGACTTGACCTAGTAAGGACTGTGGACACAGTTATGGGGCTTCAGGCTGGAATATAAGGATCTTTTCAGTGGATTGGCCAGGTCTGGTTGTCTTGAATGTCCTATTTTAAATTTCCTTGTCCAACAGGAGGAACTTGTCCCCATATGTGTTGGTTGACTTTTGTCATTCTAAGTAGTTGATATCTTTGAATACAATGCTTTAATTATATTTATTGAGAAGGGTAAACCCACTTTAATTTATAGAGAATAGAGGGCTATTTGTTTTTATATAGGGAGGAACTTTTCTTTTTCTCACCTGTGTTATGCTGTTATGCTTAGCCACTCCAGGCTGTCAAATATGGTGTGATTTAGCAAAGGATTATTCATGGTCACTTGTTTCTATACCAAGTGGAAGATATAGCATTTGGTGTCCTCAAACAAGGTTAAGATCATACAGCAGGTGTTAGCTGTATTTATGGGTGTTGGGTGTTGTTTTACTTTAACATGTGTTTTTATTGTACCAAGGTGGCTGGCTCAAGATGTCACAGGAGCCCACTGGAGGACAGAGGATGTTTAGTATACGCCCAGAAATCTATTTTATGCTGTACCTCTGTAATGGTATTTGCCATTTTATAAATAGGTTGGCTCTCAGGGTGAAATGCAGCCGGTACTAACCTAGGAAAATCTTGATTATTTAACAATACAGTAGCAACGTGATATTTCTGAATGAAAATTACACCAGCCTGACACCCATCCTCAGGTTTAGAATACTGTATTTTTAAATTTAGTGGTCCCTGTGGTTTGGGTAAAGAAAAATATGATAAGGGTGAGGTTGTTTTAGACCATAATTAAATGAAACATTTTTCTTAGACCTTAAAAGTCTTGGGTCAGCACTTTTTAAAGTTTTATGTTGTCCTAGTTCCTTCACCTCTGAACCTAGGAACCCACAGCACCAAGCCCCAGTTTTATTGGTCAGTAGATGATACAGGTCCCCTGTGGCAGGCTTTGTGGTGGCACCAGCAGTCTCTCCAGTGTTCCCATTTCTGGAGTGCAAGTGTTCTTTTCAAGCACATTCATTGAATCTAGATAGTGTCCTCAGGAAAGTGCTGGGCCACCTGTTGCAGTCATGCTTACTGAGAGTCCCAGTGGCCACCAGAGTTGCTGGTCCCCACTGCCAAAATATGTTCAGCTGTTTTTTAGTGGGCCATTTACTTGTGCAACTAATCTTGTTTCGCTGGTTTATAAAGTATGTGGAAATAGCAATGTATGTGCACATTTTCACTCCATTTTGTATTGTGTGGGCAGAAGGGTTAATTTTCGGTCATTGTGTTTGTTCAGAGAGGTGTCACATAGTGCCCAGCCCTGGGAGGCCATGGATGACTGTCTTTTTGTGGGGCCCTTGTATAAGCGTCTGTCACAGTCCAGGTGTGTGTTCGCCACGTTGGCAAACTTGCGCCTTTGGAGGGGAACCCGGTCCCATGAGTCAATCTTCCATTGTGGTGCAGGCTGCCTCTCAAATCTATGCACCTCGTCGCATGAGGCAGCTGCTTTCTGGAGCAAAAAGGTAAGATCACATGGACAAACAATAGCAGTAGCATGGGGGGTGCTGCTTGCTTTGCTATGGGCCACAGAGATTTGTGTGTGTGTCACCTATCTTTTTACATTGCCAGAGAGTCAACTCTAAAGCTGGCCCAGGTTTTGGCCATCTATTATTACTTTCTTTATTTTTTTTTCTTTTTTTCTATGACTAGGAATCTAAACTAGTGGGTCACTACCACTAAGCTACACACCCAGTCCTTTTCATTTTAATTATTGTTTTGAGACAGGGTCTTACTAAGTTGCTCAGGTTCTTGCTAAGTTGTCCAGTCTGGTCTGGAACTTGGGATCCTCCTATCTCAGCCCCCAGTGTTGCTGGAAATACAGGTGTGAACCACTACACCTGGTCTGGTGGTTGAACTTCAGCTGTTATCTGATTTTCGTTGTCTTGCAGAGGACTTGGCTGAGTGCTGCCACATGATACATAGTGGATTTTAAATGTGGCAGTCATTAATTTTTTAAAAATTTGTTTCCTTTTATATTTGCAACCAAGGTTGTAAGGGAACTTGTCTTTTTTCCTACTTTCCCTTGTTGACTCAGGACCCACTCAAACCCATCAGGGCAGCTAGTGACATCTAATTTATAGGGCTATTCTTGACCCAGGGCTTGCAATTGTGCTATAACTATTATTTTGTTTCAGAAAAGGCCTCAGAGTGGTTTATCAGCTGTTTAAAAATTAAATTATATAATGGTTCCCATATCTGTATTAAGTATGGAATGGAGGAAGGTGAACATTTTGACACTCTCAGGAAGGTCAGTAACTGGGTGTAGGGAAAATTTAGACTTTATAACATCAGTGTCCAATCGGGTAGCAACCACACACTTGGCAGATAGCCAGGTCCTTGTGATTTGGAAGAGCTGATGGCCTGTTTCCTCTTGGAGATGTCTCACCCCTGTTTGAGTTGTCTTTTTTGGTGGGAAAAAGACTCAGGAGTTAACATTACATCATCAATATAATGAAGCATAGATACTGTTTTAGGGTTTTTTTGCCAATTGAGAACTGTCGCCACCATCCCATGACATAGGGTTGGTCTGAGCAAACATCCTCGGTGAAGAATGTACAAAGTCCATTGTTGTTCTTTCCACATGGGAGTATTATTTCAATTTTTTTTTTTGTTCCGGGGATTGAACCCAGGGTTACATAACCACTGAGCCACATCCCCAAGGAGCAATTCCCCCAGTGAACGATATTGGTCAGCAATCATAAATGATAGACCCCAGGTGAGGTCTTGCTTACATGCAGAAACCAAACCTGGAAAGTACCCAGTAGAAATATTAATGAGTACATACAAAGCCTATTTCAGATGTAAAAGACCTCTGGTCTTTGTCCCAGAGATGGGAGAAAATTGAAGGTGGGGGTGAGCCCAGAAGGGAATTACAGGAAGGACTGAAACTCAAAGGTGTCATCTTATCAATGCTTTTTTCAGTATTGATATGTTAAACAGATTTCGAGCCATGTGGTAGCCAGAAACATATATGCTCCTAAGCCAGCATACCAAAGTGGGTTTTTCTCCTATCAGACCCCCTCACACATAGTGGGAGTTCTCTCTCTCCTCATGTAAATAAATCCTACTCCTTTTACTCTTTTATGATTGTCCATGGATTTTAATTTTTCAAATTTGCGATATAAGAACCCAGAAAGAAATTGGCATAGTGAGGAATCTAGTCTCATCTCAAAACTCCTGTTTCACCACCATACCTACAAGAAAATAGCTTTATAGAGATATTACTAATTTACCCTAGTTCCCAGTGTGCATGGGAGAAAACCACTGCCCTTCAAAATAATATATACCTGGGTATTCTGACCCAGGCTTACTCTCATTGTTCCCTTAACTTGTCTAGGATTTTTAGGAACACAAAGTAGCACTGAGGGACCTGGTGTTTTACTGCCCGCCTTTGTTGAACACATGATACTCGTCCATTTGGCTAAATATTTGCAAAATGTCCTCAATGAGTACTTCTCTTTTACCCTTGTACATAATCACTTCATTTTGATTATGTATAATTTTTTAAGTTTTCTTTTTATGGATTAAAGTTTTTGTCAAGTCTAAGAATGTTTTAGCAACCCCTACACAGGGCAATTTGTTCCACATTTTTTCTAAATGTTTGATAGTTTTACATTTTTTACTTAAGTTTGTGATCTGTTCATGAAGGTATTTTTGTATTAAAAATTTAGGGATCTGTTCCAGTCATAGCCCATTTAGGAAAGGTTCTTGGGACAATGGCAGAACCTGTTGATGAGGCTGCACCACAGAAGATATTATTTGTGCCCATGCATGAAGGGACACAAAGCAATGATCTTCTTTATAATGACTTAAATTCGGGTTTGTTTACAATGACTCTTGGGATAAATACAAATTAGTTAATTTACTTAAAAGAAACAGCTATATAATTGTATATGGAATAATCACAACTTTGAATAAAAAAGAAACTCCCACAATTTATGCATCTTGCTTAATAATTAGAAGACAATAAATGAAACATTTGCATTTCATTGGAATTTATGAAACGGTCTTGAACATGTATGTTTTCCTAGGGTAGGTGAGAGACCATACCTTGTGACTCACACATGCTAAACATGTGCTCTAACTCTGAGATACAACCCCAGTCCACTATCTCTCTTTATAAATATGTTTCCTAAATGTTGTTTTAGAGCAGTATATGCTCTTCAAATTATTGAAAAATTGTTCTTGAAATACATGACCTTTTTCACTTCATTTAATATTTAAGCTGTTTTTATAGCTAAATTTATTTGTTCAAATAGTATAATTGAAATAAAAGTATCTACTTTAGGTTATTAATTATTTATGTGAAATATATTGATATTCAATCTCATAAAATTGTACACATGTCTTTTTAGAACAATATTTAGCTGAATAAAGTGGTAAATATTTTAATAATAGAACGGAAATATGAACAGAAGACTATTTGGCATAAATTATTACAGAAAAATCTTTAATTGCTGTTATTTAATTTACCAAGAGTCACATAGGTTTTCTCTTAGAAATGTGCTTCAAACTATCTCAATTTTATTTTTCCCTAAATTCTGAAAAGTTGAAAATTAAGGCAAAAAAATCAATTTTATATTTAGCATAAATTATAGATTTTAAAATTACATTAAAATTGAATTCTTAAAAAATAAGTATATTAAAAGATTAATTAAAAAATCTCTTTTTGCATTTCTCCATGCCTATTTGCTTTTCTGTAATGATTTTTCTACATGCATAATCTTTCTCATATGTACCATTTATTATGCAATAGTCAATAATTTTATTTTTAATTTTTAATTGATGGTATTTTAAAATTTTAAACACTACTTTCTTGTGTATAAACAATTTTATCAGCTTACACCCTGAAAAATCTTAAACATTTATCTTGCTTTATTGGAAGACTACAAATATTATCTTGACCATATAACATTTGAAACAACCACAGTCACAAAAGTTTCATGTCCTTTTCTATAATGTATATTGACATAGCATAATTTTAATAGGGATATCTCATGAGTGTTAACTTCTTTCATATATGTTCAAAGCATCCAGAATATAGTGACATTACATTTTGATATTGGTATTTATAAAAAAAAATATGCAACATAATACAACTATATATGAATTGATCTATTTATCCTTTTCCCCAGTGGATGTTAATATCCCTGGTTTCATCCCAACATTATTCAGAATAACCATCCATGAAAAGAATCTAAGAAATGACGGCTAACTGTGCTATATCTAATGGAACATGAATAATTTATTCCCCTTTTTTATTTAGCACAAAAGATTAGATTTAAAAGTGAATGTTTAAAACAACAGCAAGTTTGGGGCTGGAGAGGTGGCCCAGTGGTTTCAGCACTTCCCTGGCAAGCACGAGGACCCAGGTTCAAACCCCAGCACCACGTACACAACTAAGTGTTAGAGCAACTAAGGCCATGTGAAAAACTAAATAAAGTTGTTTCTCCCTTTCTCTGTCTCTCTCACTGTCCCTCTCTCTTTAAAAAAAAAAAAAAAGAGGGGCTGGAGCGGCGGCTCAGTGGTTTCGGCGCTTGCCTGGCAAGCACAAGGACCCGGGTTCAAACCCCAGCACCACGTACACAACTGAGTGTTAGAGCGGCTAAGGCCATGTGAAAAAAGGCTAAATAAAGTTGTTTCTCTCTTGCTCTGTCTCTTTCACTGTCCCTCTGTCTTTAAAAAAAAAAAAGAAAGAAAAAAACAAGCAAGTTTATATTTATATTTTAAATATAATGAAGTTTCTTCTGAAATATTTTTTATCAATTGTACCTCTCTCAGAAAAATATATAATTTTTAATATATTTTCCTTGACAGGAAGTAAAATTATTGTTGATTTTTATTAACAGAAATAAAGAGAAAATACTTGGGAAGATTATATTCAGATTAAAATTGAAATTGCAGCCTTGAAGGTAAATGGATGGCAATGGAATAAATCATGCTGAGCAAGTTAGCCAAAACCAGAGTCAAGGGTCGAATGTCTTCACTCATCTTTGGAGGCTGGAGCTAAACCCAGGCCTGTGTGAAAGGTGGTCAGTCTCATATATTAGACACAACAAAGGTGTAGAAACACATAATCTAGGGCAATCATAGTTATGTATCAGGGAGGAGGCAATGAGGGGGCAGGAGGGGGGATTGTGGAAGGGAGAGGGAGGGAGAATAAGGAGGGATCTAGGGGGTAATTCTGATTTAAGAATATATGCATATCATATTGTTACTTTGTATGCATTGATGATTGCATAATAATTCAGTTTCTTAATAATAAAAAATGTTAATTATCATATAGATTCTTTGGACCATAAGTTATTATGTTCAGTGGGTACAGTGGTGAAGAGGGTATATTAGGATTGTTATCCCTATGTTAGAGTTAGAGCAAAGTAATTGTAGAAAGTCCTCAGCTCCATGTAGTTAGTTAAGTATAGAAAATATCCTCAGCTTCCCACTGATGATTATATCTGTAGTAAATTCTATTACAATATTTGATTTACAGAAAAGCATCTCATGTTTTATATGTGTTATGATACTACTAAGATACTCAATGGTTCACTAATGAATTCAAATAACATTTCATTACCTTAGAATGTCTAACAATGATTTAAAGTAATAAACAATTCCAAAGAATAATGCCATTAAGACATTAGTATAAAATTCCTAAGACTACATTTTCTAGCCAGTGCACCCGCATGTGCTACTAGGTCACAAACAGAGGTTCTGCAAGGACCTGGATTCCTGAGGCATCCTGCCACCCTCCAACTCCCTTTTGTTGCATTATGATGAGGTATTTCAGAGACCCTGTCCTGAGACCTTACAGGGAAGGAGACACACACCGGGCATTTGGGAAACTAGCTGTTTACCAAAGGAAATAGAAATATTGCGATGCTTTAATAAACAGCACAGCTGTTTAAAAACATGCTGCTGTGCATGAGCCTGCTTGGAGGCCTGCTGAAATTCTGAGCCTATTAGCTCCAGGGTGAAGTGGGTGCTGGTTGTCCCTTTAGAGCTTTTCACTGGGCCCTTTGTACTATTGTTCTCTTGCCATAAGCAACCTAAGTCAGATCTCCTAAGGAGCCACAGAAATGTTATATTCCATGACTCTCTTGATGTCCTAATCTATGAAGTGCTATTTTTAAGTCCAAGTACAGATTTGTCACCCACTTCCCAATTCCTACTTTACATAATCTTGTATCCTATTACATTAAGTAGTGGTTAACTAGAATACAGCATTTAGATTATAAGCTCAGTTCTATAATTTGCTGAGTATGGAATTCAATTTCAACATCTTTGAAGCCACAAGTTGCCTTGTCATTAAAATGATAGGATAGGAAGAAACTGATTTGTCCAAGGAATTTCCTGTTGTGTTTTTGCCAATTTTTAAAACACCTGGTCTGTGAAATGAGATACTTACATGTCTGCAAAACATGACTAAATAGAAAATATGCATTTGCACAGAATTTCAGAATCTTATGTTAAGAAGCATCTTTGGGAGAGATGGATCATATTTAGGAATGCAAGAGTCAAGGAATGCATGCGAAGGTGTCAAGTCAATCTCAGGTTTGAATTTAAGTTCTAATATGTAAATTATGTAATTAAACTAGTCTTCAATTTTATTATAAATTGGACTAAATTAGCTCATACCCATGAGGCTAATGTAATTACAAAATAAGATAATGCATTTTCCATAATTGTTAAGATCCCTGTTACATTGTTCTTATTAAATATTGTTAATGTAAGATAAGCTTTGTAGAGAGGGCATCACTTGCCACATACTGGGACTGCCTGTCACTTTTTTTTAATTAAGAGTAAAGTTACACATATGCATAATATATAAAAATACCTTAACTGTGTTGTGGACCCAGGCATACTAGGTGTTTCAACGTGCCTCAATTCAGAGGCTGAAATAGCTTTCAATTTTGAATAGTTACATAAAAATTTAAATTGGCTAAAGCAGCCTACATAAACACTTAAAAGAAGATATAATCACTTAGAGTTATCACTTGACATATTTTATTACTCCTTTCCATTCCCAGTAGTTAATTACTCCATTCTAATGTTAAATCTTAGACTTATAAATGCTGTTTATAAGACTATAAAGACTTTTTTTCCGTCTGCAATCTCTCTTTTTCTTTGTCTTGGCAGGCAGCACAGTCTTTCACTATGAAAAAGAGACAGACATCAGCAATATGTGGTGAAACAAAACTTAAAAAATAGAATACTCTCTAAAATTAAATAAGATATTTTTTGTGTTAATTACTCATAATTACTCAAACTTTTTGTTGAAATTCATCCAATGAATGAAAGATTTGGCTTGGAAATTAGTGTTAAAATCATGCTATCTTAAAATATATATGTGTGTGTACTTATGTATATTTATGTATTGTGCTCATAGATATAACATATAAAATACATATACACATATTATATATAATTCCCATAGGTTAAAAAAGCTACATTTAGTTTTTAAAATTACAATTTAGCTAAAAATTACAAACGGATTTTCTTATTACATATAAACACCTAGATAGTCAGAACGTTCTCCTACCATACTCTTATACCAGCCCTCATGAGTTTACAAAATTTGGACTACATTGTGCAGGTCTTTTCAGAGTCTTCAAACTGACTCACAGTCTCTGAGATCTAGCCAAAAGAATTAGTGTCAATTTTAAGTTCCAACATTTACTAGTGATGTTAATTTGGGAAAGATAAGTTCTCTGATTCTCTTTCCGTAGTTTCAAAGCAAATTGCAAATTTACTGCATAAAGGTGTTAATACATTGAATTAGGGTTACTTAATTCCTGGATATAGAATCTGATACTAGGTAGACAATGAATATTTCCTTGATCTCATCAATTGGTGAGGATACAAATAAATAACTCTGTATCTAAGAGGCAAGAGAAGAGAGGGCTTTTAAGAGTGAATATCATTACTATTATAATGATTTTTTTATGTTCTGGATGGTAATTAAAGATCCTAATGATGGGCATAAACACCTTATGAAATAAGTAGGTTCTTATTTGCATATTTATCTATATTACTAGTTAATATTATGGATTTGGTTGAGTTTTGGTACCCACTTTTTCTATCACAAAAAATAAGAGACTGATTCAAAGGAAAATACTAATTAACTGACAATGCTCCATTTAAATCACCTAAGTTGCCAAATTAACATGAATTTTCTGGTTGAGTTTGGTTGAATTTGCTCTTCCTAAGTAATTAGGCTCTGTAATATAGTAAATGACATTCTCTTTTCTGGACAATTTTGAGAACTTCAGAATCCTTATTTTTAAATTAGAGATTAAAAGAAGTATTACTTCATCATAATGAAATCTTAAAGACACTTTTTTCTTTCAAGGAAAACATCTGCAAACTATGGCTCTAGATAATTTATCTTGTGTGTCAATATTTTGCTCCTTTCCATTGCTAAATACCATTTCGTTATGGATGTGTGACCATTTTTCTATCATTCCCCAGGTGAAGAACATTTGGATTGGTTCCAGTTGTTCATGATTCTAAATAAAGTGGCTACACACATGCGATAGCCATTTGGATGTAGATTGCAATTCTTTTGAGCATATCTATGAGTGCATTTCTGCAAGGCAGAGGGAGTGCATATTTATTTCCATACTGGCTATTCCGTGAGAGTTTTGTAGTGTATACTAAGAGACATAAAGTGCCTAAAGGATTAATGGTAGCCATAAAGCTAACTTCAATATCTTGCACGGTCCACACTTTGTGTCTCTTAGTGCCCAATATGATGAAAATTTGCAATTCTGTGCCAGGCATGTGAGCTACGATGGAGATATCTGGCACAGAATTGCAAATTTTCATCATAGTGTGCAAAGCCTTAACACAAAGACTGCTCTTACAAGAATGTTTTAAACTTCATTTTTTTAAAAACTCAGAAAACACTTAAGGAAAAAAACACCTGGTAACTAACTTGAATTGAATACAATTATTAAAAAAGGGTGAAGAATTCTTCCAACTTTGGGAAGTGTCTTTAGATGGAGACTATCCTGGTCAGTCATCCGAGTCACTCTCTTTGGGCCTATCTGGTCAATTCCTCTAGTCTAATCCTGCTAGGGATCCTGGAAGAGTGCAGACAAAATAAACCATTTGAAATTCAGACATTTCTAAGATTCATATTTGATAAAAATCAGTCCAAAGGTGAAATATAGTAGGAAAAGTTTGGCCAACCCAAAACCATGGATATGTCATTGTTCCAATTGTTAACATTTTTTTGTCATACTTGGTACTAAATACTGTCAAATTTTCCCATTATTTTAATGTGTGTGCAGTGGTAATTCAGTGTGGTTGTAATTTGGTTTATGTGGTGATACTGAGCAGATGATTAGAGATCTTTATTTCTGTCTCCTTTGGTACAGTGTCTACCCAGTTTCTTTTGAAAAAGCAATTACTATTCTATTTCTTTACATTTTTTCCTTATTGTTGATTTTTAGAGTTCTTTATATGTTCTAGATGCAAGCTGTTTATCAGGTATGTAACTTGCAAGTAATTTCTTCTCATTTTATATCTTCAAATTTTGTCAGAATTGCAAAGATTTTATTCTAAGTTCTCTGCTAAAAAAAGTTAGTGTTTTATTTCTACCTTAGAGGATATAATCTTACTTGAATAAGTTTTGTGTTAGATTAGATGTACTAAGTGAATTTCCTTGTTTTCCATATGAAAATTCAGCTATTCCAGAATCACTTGTTGAAAAGATTATCCTTCCTTCATTAAATTACTTTATTTCTTTGCAGAAAGTAATTTGACAAAGTTTGCATGGGCATGGGGGAAGAAAAAGGTGGATATAGACAGAAATAGAAGAAGAAAAAAATGAATAAAAGAAAGATAAAGAGAGATAACAATGAAATAAGTATCTGTATAATGGTTTTCTAAAAACAAGTCTAGTGCAGATTATTTTACATGAATTAGCAACTACACAAAATAGTGAAAGCAAATACTTTGAAGTAGGTTTCCAAATTTGTTCAGACAATTTGACAAATACAACCTGTCTTTCATATGTAGATAATGTAAATTGGTCATGCCAATATTGTTCTCTCACTGAACCTCACAATTTTAAATAAAGTATAAATTGTACTTTCAGTTTTACAAAAAAGTCCTGTTTCGGTGTTCCTAAAAGTTGGTAATTAGGATGTTACTTCATAAAGATCTTTTGCTAACATGCAAAATATGTGTATCACAGACTTTATAGGCCACTTCAGGTTTTCTTGGCTTCATTTATTTGACCTTTGACCCCTTAGCCCCAGCTAAAAATTAAAGTGAGCAAAATTTAATCCTGTCCCCAGAAGAAGTCTAGTTGGGATGATGGATATGCAAACAGATGTTAAAATGTCATTCCATAAACAACCATTAAGTGCCCATCACTCTGTTTGGACAGAAAGGTATGGAAGAGAAAAATGTAAAAATTAACTGCTCTTGTTTAGTTTATTTTATAGCAAGAAAATCATACCATGTTCACATAATAAAGAAAGATAATTACATTGCATGGAAGGAAACAAATAGGGCAGAAGAAAAGCGATCCCGTTTTGTAGATACTTCAATTTAAACTGTGTTGTTAAAGATTTTTTTCATCAGGGAAAATTTTAAGCAGAGACTTGAAATGTATGTGGTATTTGGTTATATAGACAGCTCAGGACACAGTATCGCAGGTCAAGGAAAAGGCCAGTGCAAATTCCCCAAGCCTTGATTTTCTCTAAAGAAAAATGTGAAATACGGGAATGGAATGGAAATTGAGGAATCAGAGAAAAGGAGATGAGATCATGCGGAGGTTTGTCGGCAGTCTCAAATCTTTTGGCTTTTGCTGAGATTTAAGTGGAAACCATCACAATGTTTTGAGGAGAGAGAAAGTATGATCCAACTTTTGTTCTAAAACGGGTGCTGTATTGAAGGCAGAAGGTCAAGGGGAATTAGTAGCCAAGTGTTGCAGGCCTGTAAAACTGAGAGGGCATAGAGCTCCTTGGTTCTCAGACTGGGGATGGCAAGAATAGCCTCGTGGTCTGTTACCCAGGGATTGTCATGGAACATTGGTTGAATTTTGGTACTTATGTGATAGAAAATAATCCCCAGCTGGATGAAGCCAATGAGACCTTTGCATATAGAAGGTTGACTAAAGGGAGCGGAAGAGTTGAGGTTGTGCTTTCTATAACGAACACAGGAGATCGACACCTGGAGCCTGCAGTTTAATCTCCTCGAAGGTGTGAAGATGTTAGGAACTGAAGTCAAGGTGATTCACTTGTATTATTTATATGAACACTATAACTTTCTTCCTACCACCATTATTTGGATGGAACGTTAGAATTAACTGATTTCTTGCTTGTTTCTTAGGTCTTAGCACTGAAAAGAATAGTGTGGTTCTTCTGGGTTTCCTCCCACAACTTATATTCCACCAATGTTCTCCACATAAACGGCCTCAATGTGACTTTTTCAACTCCCTTTCTATTGCAGATCACATTCTTTATCAAGAAAGTACATAGGGGGCTGGAGCGGTGGTTCAGCAGTTACAGCACTTGCCCGGCATTAGCAAGTGCATGGGTTCAAACCCCAGCACCCATGTACACAACTAAGTGTCAGAGCAAAGAAAGCCATGTGAAAAACTCAATAAAAATTGATTCTCTCTGTTTCTCTCTTTCTCTCTCTCTCTCTCACTATCCTTCTCTCTTTAAAAAAAGAAAGTGTGTAAGGGGCTGGAGTGGTGACTCAGCAGTATGACATTTGACTGACATGTGTGAGGACACATGTTCAAACCTCAGAACCACATACACAACAAACTGTCAGAGCAACGAAAACCAGATGAAAAACTAAATAAAATTCATTTTTTTCTTTCTCTCACTGTCCCTCTAAAAAAGAAGAAGAAGAAAGTATGTAGCATAAAAGCTTCCCATATTCTTTCCTAATGAAGTTCCAGAAATTCCCTTAAGAAGATATTTATGCTAATTACTCCTTAGGGCAGAGAACTCATTCACAAGTGTCCTCAGGAAGCCTAGGTAAGGCGTGTGGGGGGAGAAGAGAGATTCAGCATTCCCTTTTGTTATCCAGTGCCTTTTGCAAATGCTTACTTCTCTGTTCTTAAGTCACAAACCTTCACGCTTGGCAGCTTAACCATCTAGTCTAGTCTACTGCACTAAGGTCTCTGCCCCTAATCATCTTCCCATAATAATTGAGGTTATAAACACTTGTGTCATAGTTTCCTTTTCCTTCCTGAATTATGTTGCCATAATTTCCATGATTGTTACTGCTGGTGTTAATGAACAAGTATTTCTAGCTCTCTCCTTCATGGGTGGCATGTTAGGATCACGCACAGGACTCCTTGTTCTGACAAAAGTGTTGTGAACAGAAATGATCCGTGACACTTCCTAACTAGAGAATTTAATTACTGGTTTCAGATCTTATTAGAGTGTTCTTTCCCTCTGGCATGGCAACCAGCGATGTTTGAACTAGTGGTATTCTGCTTCATCCTAGATCCTTATAGAAGTGTGAGAAGCAGAACATATAAGCAGAATTGTCGGAAAGTAGTAGCATGAGCAAAATATAAGGATTTATTTTAGTCCACTGATGCGTATCACTGATGCTGATGCGTTCTCATGCAGCATAAGTCAGCCTACTTTGCCAGTGAGTAATGTAGAAATTGTTATAAAGAAGACAGTTGAATTAGCATGTATCTCATTTGATATGGGTTGGCTGGATATATATATATATTGAAAACTTATGATAACCTAGAAGTTTGGCAATCCATATTATGCAATGGTTAAATAGTTGAGTTCCTACCTGCTATCAGACAGAAAATGTATTTTAGGAATTTAACAAATTTAGAAAAGAGGTTGAAAAACAAAATGCTGGTAGTATGTGTTGGCTTTATTTGACAAATTAAGGATGAGATAGGCTCAGAGAATATTTGAATGGGAGCAAGCATAAGGAAAGAGAATAGAAAGAATCTACAAACCCAGGGACTTGCAGTGTTGGAAAGGAAGCTGTTCTCCCTTTCCAACTTAAATGAAGAACAAACTAAGAAGTGATAAAAGCTGACTAGGACACACCTTGCCTGTGTATGTGTCAAATGACTCTCATGCCTGACACAACTGCAGAAAACATGTGAAGGGATTCAGGTGCCATCTTACAACTTCTTCCCTGGAATAAGTGGCTTCATGAAAAGATTAGGCAGACAATGAGTAGATCTAATGGGCACGGGATTCAAAGCAAAAGAGGCAAGATGAAAGTTTATTTAACAATGCTCTGTGACTATGAGCTCCTCACAATGAATACCTCAAATAAACAAGTATTTTAAAGCCTTTCAGAAGATGACAATACCACTACAAGAAACCATGAATGCATGCATTTCCATATGTAGGCACCAGCTGTACGGTGCTGTTGAGTATGAGACGAAGCTAGGGAGACTGAAGACATGACTTGTAAATTTTATCTGGATTAATTAAAACTGAACTTTTAATAAATACTAAATATTTTTGGGTTATAAACAACTTTATTATTTAGAAATTCAGTGTTTTCTTTCACTAAGCCATTGGAAATTTGACATTATAATAGAGATGTGATATACATGTAAAATATACACTGGTCTTTGTAGATTCAGTAAAAGAAAAGACAAAATAAATATTAAGAGTTACTTCATATTTCCTGTGGAATACAATACTATACATATTTGGGTTTTAAAAAATCTTTAGCGATATTTTTATCTATTTGTCTTCATTTTTACAATTATGGATCATTTTTAATTGCTTAAGTAGCCTACATAATATTGTAGTGGGTAGTGCTAATTTGGCCTAAAAAGCAGTTGTGACTATTTGACAGTTGAAATGATCCTTGCTCTCCAGTGTTTCAGCCTATTTGAAACAAGCTGAGAGATCTACACACTTAAAATCCAGAAAGGCTTATTATCTAATTTGATCTAATTTCCTGTTGGCCAAGGGAGAGAATGGAAAAAGAAGGCCCAGCTCCAGAGAGGAGAGTGCAGGCTCCTGGCAACCACAAACCAGGGTGCAACTCTCAGGACCGCGTCATTCTCATCCCCAAGGAAGAGGCACTTGTCATTTCTGTGCAATGAGATGAATGCTGGATATTGATTGCGTTGTGTCTACCATTATTCTCCTTCTTTAGTATGCATTACAGATATTTTCTCTCTGTCCTATCTCTGTACCTGAGGCATATGCAGGCAAAATACTGGTTATTTTGGTGCACAGGCCAAAATAAGTTATATTCAGACTTAACAGAATCCTGAGGACCACCCCGAAAGAGAAAAAAAAATCATAATTCATAAAATGATCTGGGCGTTGAGCTTGATGCCCCGATTAGACAGGAAGGACTTTTCCCGCTTGCAAAGTATCAGGAAGGAGTGTAAGCTGAATAATTAGTCACTGAAGTAGTAGACATGGAAACTACTCATCAAATATTGCAGGCTTTCTCCTTTCTTTGTATGATTATTCTTGTGGTTCTTTATGTGGGGCTGGGCCATTTGACATCCCACCCATAAGTTGTGAATTGAAATGAAGTCTGCCAATTCCGTTCTGGAGCATCCTTCTCTTACCTGATACCCAACAATGTTGTTGATGATCACTGCTCCAGAGGGGATATATGAACAGAGCTTCCCTGCTGAGTCATAATGGACACATAACAGGAGCAAGAAAAAACTTTTGTTATTTTAACAAAATCCTTAGTTAAGAACTCAGGATGCTTCCAGGCTTTTGGGTACTTTGGCTTACCATCCTCAGCCCTGGCAGATACTTGAGATCTGATGAGATAATCCATTCAACTATCTCGTCTTTGATCAGAAATCCATTGTCCTGACCCTGGGGCTGTGCTTTATAAACCATATCTGTTTTACTTCTAAACTCTTCAAATCAACCTTTCCTTTCTCACTTTGTGAATCCTGTGCCAACATTTAATTTGTCTTTGATTCTGTGTGCTTATTTGATCTACTAGCATCTCTTTTTCTGAGATCCATAGCCCTCATTTGTCACCTAAATATGGCAGTTAAGATCCTTCTAAAGGTAGGAATTTGGTATTTGTAAAAATCTATTTACACTGCTCACTTCTGTCCCTCTTCTTTCCCTATGATGATGTTGAACTTTACTTGGACCCCAAGATTCTGAAAACAGAGACAGAGAAACTCTCTCCCCTATTTATATTGCAGAAATGGTTTGCAGCAAGGGACCTTGTCCACCACACTGCTTAAGTAAAACTTGAGGACTCTCCCTTTTGTTTTCCTGTCAGAAAGCCAGATACACACTTTCCAAATTACATTTTTTACCTCTACAAGATAAGTGGAACTATTTGGATCCCTTGACCAATCAGGACAAAACACCTGTTAACTTCTCTTTGCTAACTTAACTTGTCTCCTTCCTTCAGCTACTTGAACATTTAGGACTCCTAGTCCCCAGCTGGAGTGCATGATCCACCCCCCTCCCAGTCCATTGGTGCATGGGAAAACATGCCCTGATGGCCTGCTGGCCTCTTCCCACCACTTAATGTCGCATCCCACTTCCAACACACCATTCCTTCTAAACTTGTTTATATACATGTTTGAACCTTCTCTGTTTTACCTTGCAGAGCTCAAGGTCAGCTGATCAGTGCATTGTCCATATTGCAATAATGCCTATCCACCTTCTTGCAATAACTCTTCAAATAAAGTCTTTGCTTTCCTTTGTCCTCTTTGGTTTGCTACTGAACACTCATTATATTATTACATTTTTCTTTTTTTTTATTTTTGAGCAACCTTACAAGATTTTAACAAAATAATATAAAATGTGTATAAAATGCGTATATATTCTGGATATTGCAATTATCCCCAGGAGTGCCCCCCCAATTACCCTCTCTTATCCCTCCCTTCCCCTTCCCATTATAACTCTAAAAAAAGTATTAGATTGTAAAGCATTACATCTTATCTGGATTTAACTCATGTTACTAGACCAACTTTCTCACTGTCCAGGGTCTAGACCCCACCTCCATAGATGAGTGGAGACAATCGACCCTTAGATCTCTGGGTTAAGCTGATTTTACTCATCATGATCTCTTCCATAGCCATCCATTTACCCTCGAAGGCTGCAATATCATTGTTTCTAATTGCTGTGTAATATTCCATGGTATAAATGTACCACAGTTTTTGGATCCATTCTTCCAGTGAGGGACACTGGGGTTGTTTCCATAGCCTAGAAATAGTAAATTGTGCTGCCATGAACATCGATATTGCTGTGTCACTGTAATGTGTTGATTCTAAGTCCCCTGGAAAGATGCCCAGGAGTGGAATAGCAGGGTCGTATGGTGGAGTCATCCCTAATTTTTTAAGGATTCTCCATATTGCTTTCCAGAGGGGCTGTACCAGTTTGCAGCTCCACCAACAGTGTGTTAGTGTGCCTATCTCTCCACAGCCCCTCCAGATCTATTGTTGTTTATTTTCTTCATCTTTGCCATTCTGACTGGTGTAAGGTGATATCTTAATGTGGTTTTCATTTGCATTTCTCTGATTACTAATGATTTAGAGCACTTTCTCATGTATTCATTGGCTTGATCAATGTCCTCTGGTGAGAAGTCTCTATTTAGCTCTTTGGCCCATTTATCAATTGGGCTGTTGGTGTT
>PVKS010002864.1:0-39978 GCA_004027875.1 Aplodontia rufa | reverse complement strand
AAATCATAGTCCATGATACTCTCCATTTCTGTAGGAAACCTCTTAACTCTTTTGATTGTTTCCTTGGCAGTACAAAAGCTTTTTAGCTTTATGGCATCCCATTCACTGATTTTTGACTTTACTTCCTTCAGTTTCGGAGACCTGTTGAGAAAGTCTTTGCCTACTCCCAAATGCTGAAGTGTTGGACCAATTTTGTCTTCTATCAGTTGCAATGTAGCTGGTTTAATTCCAAGCTCCTTGATCCATTTTGATTTGATTCTTGTGTAAGGAGAAAGATATGGGTCTAATTTCAACTTTCTGCAGGTGGATGACCAGTTTGTCCAGCACCATTTGTTGAAGAGGCTGTCACTTCTCCATGTAATATTTTGTCCCCCTTTGTCAAAAATCAGATGTTTAAAGATTTGAGGATTTGTTTCGGGGTCTTCTGTATATTATTACATTTTTCAGCAAGCAAAATTATTAGTATCTATTGTGTTAGTTCATTATTCAAGATAACATAAATATCATTCTTATTATTAAATATAAAGGGAATTATAATAAGAGGACTGAATTCTCAAACGTAGCATGCCATATCCCTGCAGAGATGCTGCATTGGCCCCTGGTCATTACGACAGCTACCTTGTCAAGGTCGTGCCTTTTCCAGTTCTATGATCCGCATTTGCACAGCCCTGTAATCCTGGCTTCCTTTAGAAGCTGTGTGCATGGCTGGATTTGCCAGGAGCTTTATCTACATGTGCATCACTGCACCATTTTTCCTAGTTAGGCCTGAGAGTGGACGTCGACGCCTCTGGGAAAGTTTGCTCAAACCCCACAGTCTGTCTGCAGTGTCTTCCTGTGTTTCTCCCCTTCCCAGTGCTTCAAGCCTTTCCCATTACCACAAGCCTCTCCCATCAAGACAGCATAACCCTGAATTGTAATTATCTTTTTTATTTGACAGGTAGAACGTTCATTTCTTTCAGGAGAGCAAAAAAATTCACTAAAAGAGAATGCTAACAATAGTGCATTTTGTGAAGCTTCGGTTACTGGATCTGGATTGCTATCATATAAGAAATACAGTAGAAAAGTCCAGAATGCTTTGACATTACCAGCCTGGTCAACTGCACTGTGCCCAAATAATAGGACCTGCATTTTTTATGGATCCGATCTTAATCCCCTGGAGAGAATACAATTGCTTCTAATAACAATTTACACAGGAAGCAAAGTACAAATCTATATCAAGGGGAAAAAGCTCCCAAAGGCAATCACATTTGAAAGATGTTACCTATTACCAGGCTCACAATAAAGACATCTTTTTATATTATTATGCAGAGCAGTTAGCACCCTATTGAACATTCCTGAATAGGATCTTGATTTTCGCTCTGAAAAGAGAAGACCCATTGAAATGTTTAATTCAAACAAGGAATCCCTTTGCTTTAAAGGTGAGTCCAAGCAACAGAGAGAGGCATTGCATCGTGCTTTTCCACCTGACTCTTCTCTCTTTCCTACGTGAATCTTTTCCCTCAAACTTCTAAATGTTGACAGGCATCACATCTTGGTCCTAGGCTCTTTTTTCTCTTCTATATGCACTATGTCTAAACCTGATGCAGTCCAGCACAATGTTTTAAAATTATCCAGACTTTCACTCAAAAAGATATCTGGTGTATTCATTTCAATGCTTAATAAATATCTAAATATGAATGTGTTCAAATGAAACTGCAAATTCATATCTCCAATTTCTTTCATCCAAGTCGTGTGCATGATGATAAATGACACCAAGGATACAGTTATATAAACCAAAATCTTAGAGTATAAATGGATCTAAAATTTGGGATCTGACACTTTGAAATTTAGGGATTGGGCTACTTAAGAAACAGAATACAAGTGGTAAATATAAAGTTAGATATAAAAGATAGCATTTGTTTATAATGAGAAAGGAATCACAACAGCTTATGAATTAAAATGTCTTACAAATATCACAAACATTAAAAAATGTCAGATGTCAGTAGGGTGCCATGGGGTACACCTATAATCTCAGCAGCTCAGGAGACTAAGGCAGGAGGATCACAAATTCAAAACCAGCCTCGGCAACTTAAGAGGTCCTAAACAACTTACCAAGATGCTGTCTCAAAAATAAATATGTGTGCATATATATATATATGCAATATGTATATATGCACATATTTATGTGTATATATGTGTGTGTATATGTGTGTATGTATATATATATACATACACACAGAAGAGTTGGGGATGGAGCTTCATGTTAGAGCACCTCTGGGTTCAATCCTCCATACACTCCCCATAAAAAGTCAGACGTCATAGGCAAGATGCATTAGATACAGAGCTGTATTCTAACATATTTGGATGTACTCAGCAGGTGTCTTTTGACTTCGGCATGAACATATTCTTTACTACACTGACAGATTGGCTGTGCAAGTGGACTATGGCCAGTGTATGTATATGAAAATAGAACTCTGACCTACAATCTGCAAGAAGCAGCCCAGGAAGCCAAACTTTCTCTGTAGTAACTGGCCAGGAAGTCAGACTCCTATCCTGAGCAGCAATCCAGAAAGCAAACCATAATACTTGTACCAATCTCCAAATGGAAGCTCTTGATTATTACCTGGGAAAGTCCTAATTTTTGCCACCTTTTCTAATTTAGGTCCAATCAGAGAAAGCCAACTAAGCACACTTAGGCAATCCCTTCAAATACTCTGCTTCCCTTTAGTTCATACACTGCTTCCCTGCCAGCAGACTCCAATCAGGACACAAGGGAGGCCTTTCGTTTGTTTCCCATTCTACTTTTTGCACGATCTCTCCGACGACTGTGTCTTTACATCTGTCAAACCGAAGTGATGGTGGCTCACTTCCTTGCTGGTTAAACAGCCCCCTTCTCCCTACAGGTAGAAGTGGCAGGTCTGTTTATTTCTACAGCACCATCACCGGTGTGTTCCTTAAAAACAGAGGAATTCCTTAAAAGTCAATTTCACGTAGTTCTAATTGAATCAATGTTCGTTGAAACTTAAATTCTAATTTTAAAAAAAGTATTATACAAATGTATGGACACAGTGTCAGGATTCCTCTCAAAACCTTGGAACATGCCTCTGGAGAAAGGAATCCAGAGGTCATGATTTCACTGCTTACATAGTAAGTACATCTCTACCTGTGGTTTTCTTTAATTTTTGCCTTTCTTTCCTCCACTCACAGCAATCCATGAATGCCAGGAGGATCCATGTAGATCTAAGAATTGGAAGTACAGATTAATTCAGCTGTCGCCAACAAAACTGGAGCATTCCATATCCAGAGGCAGAGCAGCACCCAAGCTTTGGACTGAGGTCAGAGTGAGGAATTTCTGCTGATTTTCCACGGAGTTCCAAGGGTATAGGTGTTTCCTTGCCAAGTTTGAAGATTAAGTTTTCTCTTTGAGGTATTCTTGCTGCCTTTTAGCGGAAGTGTTCCATGGGCCACAGGAGCTAAGAATCCTGTGGTTTGGGGAAACTGGGAAGGAGTGCACATGTTCCTTTGAAACACTCCAGTGAAGGTCATTGTGGTTTTTTTCTTGCCTCACTTTTGAGGAGTGAGCCCATTATAGGCAGTGACTCTACATATCCAAGAAACATACACCCCAACTAATGTAAGAGCTGATCTGCGGTGCGGAGGTGCAACAGAGCAAAAGAGTCAGGGAAGACAGAAGAGGGCAGGGAGGCCACTGGGGAGAACGAGCAAGGGCTGGGATGTCTCTTTCCTTATGTAATATTCCATAGAGTTTGCAGGGAACAAGAGGCCAGTTCTCCACAGCACATGCCAATCCATAAATAACTTTATAAATAAATGCATCTATTTACAAAACAAAAATCAGAGTGCAAGGATATAGCAGCCTGTAGGTGACTGAAAAACTATGGTTGATTTTCAGTACTATTTATCTGAAAATTTTGGTGAACTGGCAGCAGCTCTTCAGCTTGCATCAGCAGTTACATTAGCCTTACTTCAATACCCCACTTTCTGTAGTTTTTTGTTTGTTTGTTTTTTAAGAGAGGGACAATGAGAGAAAGAGAGAATCAATTTTTATTGAGTTTTTCACATGGCTTGTTGCTCTGACACTTGGTTGTGTACCTGGGTGCTGGGGTTTGAACCCGTGTACTTGTGCATGTTGGGCAAGCATTGTAACCACGAGCCACCACTCCAGCCCCAACTTTCTATAGGTTTTTCCAGCAAGTCCTCCAGCTGTACGCACAGTACCCAGAACTATGAACATTCCTTATTTTTCCTTAGTGAGTCAGGTTAAGATTAGTTTCCAAAAATATAGTGTATTCTACCAGTGACCAATAAATCTTGGAAACATGTTAAAAATAAAAATTTGAGGATTCCACTTGAGACCTAGTGACTCAGAATTCTGGGGTGGGATACAGCAGTCAGGGATTTACAAAGACTCCAGGTGACTCACTCTCTGGATTTTGAGAAACTCTGATCTATGGTCTATTCCACCAACACTACCTCTGTATCATTTCCATAATGTCACAGGGAGGCCACTCTGATTTTTCCCAACATGATACTGTAATCAGGCGACTAACCTGAGGGCCCTGAGCTTGAAGTACAATCATCAGAGCACGTGCGCTCTTTTGTCATTAATGCCATAATGCATGTGTTTTGGAAATAAAGAGTTGAATTACTCTTTTTTGTAGATGACCATAAAACATTTATATTTTATAAAAAAAATTCTGTGTTATAACTTGATTTAAATACAATATTAGAAGTATTTTCAGTACAGCAATGTTCAACATGGTTGGAAGCAAGAATAACCTATTTTTGGTCCCAACATAAATAAATAAATAAATAAGAAGGTCAAGCTGCATGAGCTTATGAACCTAGGGCAAAATGAGACTAAGTCCAATGCATATATAAATGAATGGGGAAGCTTCAGTCAAGAAAGAAAGAGCAACAGGGATTCTTCTAGGAGAGAAGAACCTTTTCTGAGAATTCTTACTGATGTGTATCTCATAAGTTTGTGACCCCAATTTACACTGCCATGGTGTATGTGAAGTTTTTATTGTAAAGTAGTTGCAGAAGAACAGTTCTTCCAGAAAAATTTCATAATATAGACCTTTATCTCAGGTTGAAAATAATTTAAATCAGTAAGTTATTCAGGAAATGAATAGAAAAATGTTTCTTTTTTTTAAAAAAAATACCGAATAGTGAATCAAAGTATAATGAGCTAGAATGAGAAGAAATATTGCAATACAAAATTATAAACCTAAAGATACTCAAAGATATTCAGTATTCAAGTGATAAAGCAGAAAATCAAGAAGGCTAGTATATTTCAGGAAAGAAAATAATAATATATGTTAGACACAAATTTGCAAAAGGAATGAAGAATTCTAAAAACTAAAAAGATACAAATAAAAATAAGGCAATATTAATTGCAAATTAGACATAACTGAAAGAAATGAGAAAAACAGACTATAAAACTAAAAAAAAACACATTAGTATGTAGCAGAAAGAGGCAAACAGATGGAAAACAAGGTGTAAAGGCCCACAGAGGAGAGAAGAAAAGAGGCCAATATGTATTTAATTTGTGCTTTAGAACAAAAATAAGGGTATGAGGCACTGACAAGAGGTGAAGATATATTGACTAAGCACATCCCCAAAGGAAGGCACTTTTCCAAAGGCTCCTGAAGTTCAGCAAAATTCCAAGCAGGATGAGAAAAATAGATACGAATGTAGCAATGAAAATGCACTCCACTGAAGAAAACCAAAACATAAATGAAACAATAGAAAAACAAAGAAAAGCAACGCCTTCTTTATTAATTGTTGCATTGCTGTGGCATACTACAATAGTAGCACTCATTATGTCTTATTATGACACACATGTGACAATCATGTACATGCACCTGATTTGATCTTTTTTCATTTCTGGGGACCTTCCCTTTCCCCAGATCCACATGCCCTATGCTACTGATCTACTGATGTCCCTTCTATTACCATGATTTTAATCTGTGTATTATAATTTTGTACACACACAACACACACAAATATATTAATGGTATACATATACATGAATGATTCATTGTGGTATATTTGTACATGGAGAGTGCACGCTTTGGTAGCACTTACCATGCCCATCCCTCCTCCTGCACTCTTGACCTGCTTCCTCTGCTCTACTCTTTTCCTGTCTATTTCATTCTTCATGGATGGGAAGAACTCCATTGTGAATATAAGCAATATCTTTTTGTCCATCTGTCTGTTCATGGATAGATAGCTATGTTGGATTCTTAGTTTGGTTATCATGAAATGCACTGCTATAAATATTGGTATTTTTGTGTCATTGTCTTCTGCTCTCTTTAGAGCTTTTTGATAAACTCCAAGGAGTGGAACAGCTGAGTCATATTTTATTTCCCTTTCTAGCCTTTCAAGAAATCACTATACTGTTTTCCAAAGTGGCTATACTAATTTGCAGCCCCATGAACAATATATGAGTGTTTTGTCCCATATCCTTGCCAGCAATTATTAATATTTTTGAGGATTCTCACTCTAACTGGAGTGAAATGAAATATTATAATATTTAAAAGCTTTACTTAACGGCTGGGAATTTGCTCAGTGGCAGAGCGCTTGCCTAGCATGCACAAGGCCCCCAGTTTGGTCCTCAGCCCTGAAAAAACAACAAAAAAACCCCCCAAAAAAAACAAAAAAGAAGTTTTACATAACAAAGGAAACAATTAAGATCATGAAGAGAAAGCCTACAGAATTGGAGATAATGTTATCCAGCTACTGTTCCAACAGGGGATTAATATCTAGGATATAAAAAGAACTCAAAAAATCTTAACATCAACAAAACCAATTACTAATTAAATACAAGGAAAAAAAACATCTAAATAGACACTTCTCAAAAGAAGAAATACAGATGGTCAACTAATAGATGAAAACATGTTTAACACCCTTAGGAATCAGGGAAATGCAAATCAAAACTATACGGAGATTTCATCCCACTTCAGTTAGAGTGAATTGCCATTTAAAAAGCAACAACTGGAGCAACATATATCTCCTCGGTGGCTTTTAAAACAGGAGACAGTGGAGTGAGTCTTTAAAGGGCTGAGATAAACATATTAACTAGAAATATGCAAGAGGCAAAAGACAGTTGAGAAGGCGAAGAAATATTTGCCACCGGCAGAATCTCATTAAAGGAATCACTATGTTGGCTGAAAAATCTGCTATGCAAAAAGAAACGAAGACCAAAAAACTTGAATAAATAAATAAAATTAGAAACACGTAGATAATTCTCTCAAATCCTGAATTTATAAAATAATGGAAACAATGTTCCATGGGACAGAGAAAAAGGAAGTCAGGTTGATAGATACATTGGCTTATTAACCATAATCATTTCATAATATATACATATATCAAAACATATTTTAGATTGTACACATACAATTTTGTCAGTTATATGTAAATAAATTTCTATACATAAGTATTTTAATAAAGAATTTAAATATTGCAAACAATAATAGATCATTTTCCAAAGGTTTTAGTACATGTTAAAGTATTTTGAGATTCTTGATTTTCACGGGACATTTAATAAACTATGCATGCTAAAATTTCCAGGACTCAAACTAGTTAATAAGCAAAAGGATAAAAATGTGTATAACCTTAAATATAACAAGTGGGGCAAGCAGGAAAGAAAGGGTAATGCAACCTGATTAAAATCTATGTCCTTGTGGGAATTATAAATGGTAAGTTATCATTAAAAATAAAATTTTTGATCCACAAAATCACAACAAAAATGAAATTACCATGCTATGCAGGGCTGGAGCTGTGGCTCAGCGGTTCCAGAGCTTGCCTGGCATGTGTGAGGATGCGGGTCCAAACCCTGGCACTATGTACCCAACCAAATGTCAGAGCAACGAAAACCACATGAATAACTAAATAAAGTTGATTCTGTCTGTCTCTGTCTCTCTCACCAACCCTCTCTCTTAAAAAAAAAACGAAACATACTATGTTATTAAACATATAAGCTAGAAGATACTGAGAGAAATTGGAATTACACAAGCAATGTGTGTCAAGGAATTATTGACCAAAAAGGGTGAGATAGTAACATGAAACAAAGTAAGCTTTAAGTCAAACTAATAACAAAAGGTAAAAGAATTATTAAATAAGAAAAGATAAACACTACATAAAGGTAAGATAATTATAAACTTGTATGGCTTAATCATATAGATCAAAATATCTAATGTAAAAATCAACAGAAACTCAAAGAGATTTAGACAAAGCTACAATTCTCATGAATTCCAAGATATTCTTGAAGTTTATTGTTTGAGCAGATGAAATAGTTGCTAAGGATATCAATAATTTGAGTAACAAAAATAACAAGCTTGATCTAATGTACAAATATAAATTTCACAACAGACATCTGCTAAAGACCATCCTTTCACTTACAGGGAGAACATCTGGAATATAGACAACATTCCAGATCCTAAAGCAAACTAATCAAATGCTAAGATCTGATTCACAACTGCAACGTGATTAAGAAAAGTATTAACCTTACTCATTCTCCTACCCCAAAGGAATACATACAAAGTTAGAACATTGAGATCCATCTTGACGAATTCATTTAAACACATTCCTCCTTTTCTCATTTCAATTAAATATATATATATATGTATACACACACACACACACAATACAAATGAAAAATCTGTGTTGTTGATGATTTCTATGGCCTTTCCTCTTGTTTGTTTGTTTGTTTTAACAGAGAGAGGGACAGTGAGTGAGAGAGAGAGAGAGAGAGAATCAATTTTATTTAATTTTTATGTGGCCTTTGCTGCTCCAAAACTTCACTGTGTAGGTGGTGCTGGTGTTCGAACTTGTGTACTTGCCAGGCAAGCGCGGTGACTGCTGAGCCAGTGCTCCAGCCCCCCTCTTATTTCTTTTTAATAATGTAATCTTAGTTTCAATCACATTGTTCATTCAAACTAAGTGTTTGTTGCATGGATTAGTCCTCATTTTATTTTTAAATTAATTGTTGTTAGCTAAAATATTAATTTATGCTTTGATTTTAAAAATGGAGTTTTGTAAACTAAACATAAAATATTTTGAGAAGAGATTTGTATAACACAGTTTTCAGGATATGCAATCAGCAATTTTACAATGAATAGAAAAATATCATTACCTCCTTATATTTTATCTTCTGTAAAAAAGAACTTCTAAGGTCTTTTTTTTTTTCAATGTTCATTTCAGAAAGTAACATTAGTCCTTTTTTTCCACTTTAAGCTTCAGCCATATGCCATTAATTCTCATTGAAGCTAGGTTTTAGCCAGGATCATATTAAAGTATTGATTTTAGATGTTATCTTATTATCTTGCCAGATGGCATGAGAGAGTGAAATCTCATCTTGGGATCTTAAGAAATGAAATAACCTATTTTCCAGAAGTAGAAATAGAAGGCTGTTGCATGAGGATGCTCTTTATAGCTGCTTAATTTCTAATGATGTGAAAACATGAAAAACAAAATGCAGTTTAACTCTACTGAAAATAAATGCTCACGCACACACATATCCCCGTGAAAAGGCACACTACGAGGCTCAAGTGCCTTTGCTGAAGCTCTTTATAACACCGAGAGCGGGAAGCCTAAGTAATGGCATTTTGCCATATAAAAATAAAATACTAAACTGCCCCTTGAAAGTGGCTTTGAGTCTGCTGCCTTCTCTGTGATATATGTAATTTTTTTTACTTTTCCATAAGAACACAAAGATAAAGATGCAAATATGACCCTGAGGAAGATTGCTGGTATGCCAGAATTTGCAAGGTATTTTTAATGAGAAGGAGTTGACAATCCACATAGAACTGAAATAAACCAACCCCTCAGCAGGCAGGGGGTTTTAGAAAAGAACATTTCTCCTTTGCATACTTTGGATTACAAAGGGCTAAAGTGGACTGAATGTTGGCTTTTTTGGTTAAAGTAGTGTATTGTTCCTTAATTCTTTCTCCATCCTTTGGCCCCATATGTTCAGATACTGAACAGTAAAGATCAAGAAGAAGCAGACACATCTAAAGGGTGCTTACATTTTCGAAACAGTGTCCCAAAGTAACTTGATTAAGGGTGTTAGTAGCATATTTTGGGGTGATTCTATTTTTCTTTTTTCGACATCCTAGTGAATATGAAGTAGTATCACATTTTATTTTTATTTATTTTTTATTCAGAAATTTATTTGTTGAACAATCAAACAAGCTTCTAATGAAATAATATAATGTATATATAAATTCCAAAAATTAGATTTACCCCCAAAAGTCCCCAAACAATTACCCACTCTTATCCCTCCCCCCTTCCCAATGCATCCCTACAAATGCCTTAGGGTGTATGACATAACACCTTATCAGGATTTAAAACATGATAATAAACCTCCTTTCTCAATGGCCAGGGTCTAGCTCCAGCCTCCACAGATGAGTGGAGACATTCCACCCTTGGTTCTCTGGGTTATGCTTATTTCACTCAGTATAATTTATTCCATGGCCATCCATTTACCTTCAAAGGCTGCAATATCATGGAGCAAGCCATCAGAGAACAAGAAAACCCAGTCTGTGAAGCAAATCCACTCACATAGTTTATAGTAACCAAGGAAGTGCTTCTCAAGGGTCAGATAGGACCGGCTCTGATGAAGCCCACATGTTGGCTCATGAGTACAAGTTCCTGAATTTTATGCTACTGCCATCATCAGTTAACAGATGTGAAGCTCATGCCACTGTTGCGGAGCTTACTCAAAGTCTCATATAAGTTCTTGGTGAAGATGGAGAGTGAAATGTTTATAAATGGATAGATGCATTCTCAAGCAATTGATCTGATGTAGAAATGGAGACAGGAGCCAAGAGCATGGAAGACAGAACTCCAGTGGAAGCTGTGGCAGGCATGAGTGAGTAGAAAATTAACTAGTGCAGCAGATTGTTCATTCAGAACATTCCGGAGTGGAGAAAACCTCCCAAATGCATATAGCAGAACATAAAAAGAGTGCTTGCACCCACTCAGAGCCACAAGGGAACATAGGCTCTTTGAAACAACACAAAAGATCTTTTCAAAATAATTAAAAGCTCTCATAAATACATATAAGCATTTTACTATAATGTGCTGTAAATTAATAACTATCAATTTTTTATTTTGTATTAAACAGTAACAACTTTTGAAATAATTTCTAACAGGCATTTATAATGCTAGCATTTTCAAATTTTCCTACAGTTTAACATCATTCATAATACTAACGATTTGCAATTTTTCTCCCTGACATATGAAATACTATGCATTTTCCTAAAAAAGCATTCTATTTTTAAGTTGATGAATTTGGTATTTCTTAAGATTACTATTGATTAATGCTAAATACATGTAAGTCCTAAATAATTAATGTTTTTAAAATACTAATAATTTTCAATGTGCTCCCCATGGCAACCATCTGTAGCAAGAGCTCTCTACAGTCGAAGCTTCAGCAGGTAAACCCCCTCCTTCAGGTTGCTCTCTAATTTCCTCCCTTATCATTTCCTCGAGGAGACCTGCTTCCAAACTTGCACACCTTTGCATATATTTCTTTAATCTCTCAGCTCCAGCAACTGCGGTGAATGCTTATAATCCTAGCTGCCTAGACACCCGTATCCGAATGCAAGCTTAACTTTTCCATACCAGACTCCAAACTCAGTTAACCTTGACGCAGTTTCCAGTTCCTCAACACATCCAGATGGCCCAAGGGGGTGGCTTAGAGATAGGAACTCCAAGGCATCTCTCCCCCAGTGGACTAGGCTTCCTGTCTTCCCACCTCTTCCTTTAAATGGGCCAGTCACACATGTAAAGTGGCCCACACCCAATAGCGCAATATATGATGCTTCTTGCTCTACTGTCTTTTCTCTCACTGAATCATATGTATGTGACCCCCAAGTGAGCACCCACCCCAAGTGCTCCACCCCCAGAAATTTTAGCTGCTAAATCTTTAAACCTTCATGTTGTTATATTACTGAAGCAATTCCTATAATCAGGCCTCTGTCAGAGAAATCAGCCTGAGGACCAATTCCGGTGGACCCCTCCTGGTGCTCTTTAGTCTTGGCCTATATTAGCTGCCCAAAACGATAGTTACCAACTAACCTCATAATGGGACTCAAAGACTTTTATCCAAAACAGTTTCTCCTTTCTAAAATGAATCTACTACTTAAATGACCGATCCATAATAACTAATAAACAGTACAGTAATTTGATATGTGTTAGTTTTCTGTCTTTGTGACAGAATGCATGAGAGAAGTGATTTATTAGAAGGAAAGTTTTATTTTCACTCCCAGTTTCAGATCTTTCAGTCCTTGGTTCCTTGTCCCTGCTGCTTTGGCAGGGGTTATCATGAGAGGGTTGCCATAGGAAGCTCACCTCCTGGTGACCTGGAGCTAAGGAGGGAGAGAGAGAGGCTAGGGTCCCAGTGCCCCTGTCAAGGCATAGTCCCACCTCCTGAAGGTTCCCACCCCTCCCCCAACAGGTCCCACCCTCACCCCCTGAACCCACATCACAGCACCAGAGTTGATGACTAAACCTTTGGGGGACATTTACCATTCAAACTACAGCATGGTCACAGCTCTAAAGACCCTAAACCTTCTTTCCAAGAAACAGTGGTGTATTTTTAGAATGCTCTGTGTGAGATTTTTGGATTTTCTGGAGTGGAGCAACTATAAGTTATTTCCAACTCTGTAAAAACCAAGGATTTTATTAGATTTCAAAAAATATCTCTCTACCAGAGATAAGAGCTGTCAAATGTGACAGAGACTCCCATCTTGCTACAATGTGGAAATATGAACCAAAGATAAAATGAACTTTAGACTTCATACAAAGTAGAATCTGAGGAGCTAAACCATAACAGAAGCTAATCATACACTATTTAACATTTATTAGGTCCCAGTTCATATGAAATCTCATTTCAGTCTCAAACAAATAAAATGAACAAAGGTATGATTAGTAGTCCATTTTTGCACATGATAAAGTTGAGACTGAAAATGTTAAGAATCCGGCAAGGATGACACTTTAGAGTGGTGGAGTATGATTCAAATGTCCATTGCCACTATTCAGAGACAAGACATTCACAGTTCCCATATTGACCAAATGATAGTGAGCAAATACAGATAAACAAAAGATAGAACAATGCCAAGAAGATTTAAAGGAAGCATGCCATCAACAGTTCCAGAAGAATAGCAATTTATTAAAAAATTAGAGTATGATTCTGTCAATGTTGGGAAGAAAAATATCCTAAAGGTTCTTAAGGTGGAATTGAGGTAATTGAAGCTATTTCTTTTTTAATATTCAAGGACAAGGAAAAAGTATTTTTGACCAAAAATATGAAAAAAGAAGCAAGAGTTCTAGACTGAACTGCAAAGAAAAATGAGTACACTGGAGAACAAAGGACTAAATCTAAAAAGTAAGTTAGTAGTTGAAAAATAAAGTATACATATATATTCAATTAATGTTTTTGGCGCTATAAGAGAACACGTCCCCAGGGTACCTAGGTCAACAGGTTTCCCCTCTCTGCCTGCAGTTCTGTGGTGACTGTAGGATGTGAGGAATGCAGACTTACAGACTGTGGGTTCTGTCTCACTAGACTCCTTCCTGCAAGCTACAAATGATTGCATAGGGCACACAGGGATCTGGGGAAAAGACATATTTTGCCTTTTAATAAATTCCTTGTCCTTAAAACTCACTCATGTAGCTACCTCTTTCTTACTTCATATCTCAGATTCGAAGGGACATGTCTAAATCAGAGTGCCTATTAACTGATTAGATTGAATACTAGGCTTTCTTTAATACATTTGTCACAGCTATAATTAAATCAGATTTTTTTGTGTGTGATTCAAATAAGCCTTTGTGAAATAACACATTTTAAAAGTCTCGATTTCTCCAGGTAACACTTAATGGTCACTGGGGACTTAGCTAACTATATATTGTTGTATCCTGATTTTAGCCCAGTGATTTGCACATTTCATATACTAAGAGTTATTTGTAAGCATTTATATTGTTTGTAGGGGCAAAATATAGAAGATTCAAGAGACAGGGGTCTTGGATGTGGGGGTAATTCTGGTTTAGGAATATATGCATATCATATTGTTATTTTATATCCATTTATGATTATACAATAATTCAACTCCTTAATAAAAAATTAAAAAATAAAAGACAGTTATTTGTAGAGAAAATGCAAAGGTGGTATAATAATGGTGCAGAGGGAAAAAAAAAACATTTAAAGAACTGACCCTAGAAAAGGTAACAGTGTCCAATATTTATTGAATGCTTCTTCTGATCTGGGCATTGTTTTCGCAAGTGTATGATGTTGGGTCAGTGATATTGTTAGTCTCAAGCAGATAGGAAATGATTTAGAGTGATTCACAGCAAGCTTTTTGCTCCCAGGGAATGGCCTCTGAACCACTGAACTCCATGTCTGGGGCATGTACCTCTCCAGTACCATTACTGGTGAACCATAGATCTTCAAATCATCACCTACCTGGCGGAACAGCTGGAAATTATTGTATATCCAGTGGCAGCATCAAATTGAAAAATGTGACATTATTCATATAGTAATGGGTCCCGTACTATTATAGTCAACATTGTGTGGATAATACATTGCATTGATTAGCTAGACAGTAGTGATAGTAGTTGAATGTGAAAATATCGATGGACCAATCAGGATTGGCCATTTCTGGCAGTGAGGTGCTGAGGAGGAAATTGTCCCATGTGATGATTAAGTAGATGCTAGTGTCTCTCACTGATGGTGGAGAGGTCGGTGCTCACTGGCTGGTATGTAATGAATGAGGATTGCATGTACTGAGCTCCTAGGGTTAGGGAAAGTTTGAGTGTGGCGTCTGGCGTGAGGGTTGCAAATGAAGGAGACATTTTGGATGTGAGACAGCATTGAGGAGTCCCAAGCCTGTATAGTGACATTGGCCCCTGAATAAAAAGAAGCTTCTGCTATTTTAGTCCATGGAGAGATAAGAAAAGGGAAGCATTTCCAAACAGATGTTGAAAAGCAAATCAAAGAGGTGGAATGAAAAGTAGTAAAATATTTAGAAGACAAACATTTGAATATTTAAAATAGTTGGAAAATATGAAAAGAACTTTGTTGTGGATAGTTCTCTTTTTAGGTTATATATTCTATGTTAAACCAGTAATTATTTTTAAATTTAAAAACTCAAATAAGGTCAGGAAATGGCCTAGAAAGACGATTTGGACCTTGAAAGAAGAACACGATTTTCTTCACCTTGGCAATCTTAATTTTTGTGATTTTTTTGGTGGGGGGACCGAGGGCAGCATGCCTAGGTAGAGGAAGGGTGGACATGGGGCAGTGGCTTCACTAGTGGACACATGTTCAGTTAGATGTGAGGCAGGACAGAAAACTGGAAGCTGGTATTATATTTTCTAATATCAATGAGACATTTGGACCTTTTTCACTTGATCTAGTCATTCTTATCGATTTCAAATACAAAGAAAAAATCATTTTGGAAACACATATGGCAAAGATATGTAAAATTTTATAAGTTTAAGCATGTATTGTATTTATGTACTTGCAGAGAAACCATTTTTAATAGGAAAGAACTTCATTTTGGAGTTTCTAAAATATACGCTATTTGGTGAAAATGAAAGATAATGCATTTTACTTGAAAAGAAACAAATATTTAACACTCTATTTCTATGTCTAAGGCTTTAAAAAATTCCCCCTACAAACACCAGTCCAAATCATTGGTTGCACACTTTCACTATGATAATGGTGATGCCAATACTGACAAGTGATTGAATAATTAGCAATCACGGCAAATCAATTGACAAAAGAATAATTAGATTAGCAGGAGAAGAGATAAAGTTTATTCACACATGTGAGAGTGACAAGTTGTGGCTTGGGAACAGCTAGAATGTTAACAGGGCAAGTCTATGAGAAAAGAAATGATGGGAGAAAAGTCGGGGACGCCAGTGGATGGTGGGCAAGGTTTTTGTCTCTGAATTCTCATCCTGATGCAATTGCTCCATCTCCCTTCTGGTTGTAAATTCTTGGAGAGGGGATTCACCATGGTGGTATTTTGGAGAAACATTGCATCAATCAACCAAAGAAGTTCAAATTAAGGCTCCTTTAGCTCCCTGGCTATTAAAATAATACTACATGAATGTATCAAACAGATTCCCACCACTGAGATGCTGATCTCTTTTTAAGAGAGAAGCAATTTTTTATTTAGTTTTTCATGTGACTTTCATTCCTCACTTTGTTGTGTATGTGCTGCTGGAGTTTGAACTCCTGTACTTTCGCATGTGAGGCAAGCTCCATAACCTCCGAGCCACTGCTCCAGCCCAATGCTCATTATCTTTAAAGCTCAAATTCATCTTTAAAATTTTCTTTTCCTTTTGTAGTGTAATAAATTTGAACGATCATAATTGCTCAAAAATTATTCATTTCTAATATAAATTTTGAAGTATTTGATGGCTTTCTATTTCATTATCATTCAGTCCCTTCTCTTTTTCATCTATTGTATGACAAGGTAATTTGAGTATAATCAATATTTAATGGCTTTTTTTCCTACTTCTAGCCTTTTCATACTGTATGTAGTAGCTTACAGAAAGTAATATGTGGTAAGGTTGATTTCATTTGTTAGCCTATTTTTATATTATTCTTTCTGCCTCCATTAACTTTCCTCTCAAATCCTTCTCAAAAAAAGAATTTATATAAGACAATCTGCAAGAAGACAAATTTGTTCTATATTTACTATTTGATTGGAAGGTTTTGTTTGTTTTTTTCAGTACTGGGGATTGAACCTAGAGCTACATCCCAGATCTTTTCTATTTTGAAGCCGGCTCTCCCTTGATTACTCAGGTTAGCCTTGAATTTTGGATTTGGGATTCTCCTGTCTCAGCATCAGGAATTTCTGAGATTATAGGCAAGAGCCACTGTGTTTATACAGATTAAAAGATTCCTACAGCTCTGCTCAAATTGAGGTTTTGTTTGTTTGTTTTGTCTTGCAAATGCAGTCATGTTTGTGGTTAAAAGACCAGGTTCAGGGATCCTTGTGAAAGGGTTTGAATCTTGATTCTAATTTAATAGTACATGTTTTTCAATGTGCTCATCTGGAAAATGATTTATCAAAATAATATTTATTTCATAGGGCTGGAGAGGTGGCTTAGCGGTTATGGTGCTTGCCTGGAATGCGGGAGTACGAGAGGTCAAACCCCAGCACCACGTACACAAGGAAGAGTCCAAGGAATGAAAGTCACATGAAAATCTAAATACAAATCGCTTCTCTCTCTCTCTCACTGTCCCCTCTTTCTTTAAAAAAAATAATACTGATCACATAAAGCTATTATGTTGATTTGGAAACCTTATATAAAATGTTCATAAAAGTCATAAAATCATAAAAAATTCTGTAAGATTAATTATAGTTTAATTAGAAATTAATTTGCCATATTCCTAACTTTGAAGTATTGTAATTAGCAAAATTTTTTGAAAATCATAAAATTGTATTAAATTATAAATTTCAGCTTCTGTATATTTAGAAAAAAGCTTGAAAATAAAATTTTTATTGGCTTTAGGGTCTGTTATTTTCCTTAACCCCATTGCTTATAGCACATTGTAAGAAATGTACAATAATACTGATTTAGAAAAAACTTAACAGCAACTTCTTTATTGCAAAAAAATGATAACATTCGAATTAAAACTTCAACATGTTCTGGCCTGGAGATATAATTCAGTTGGCAGAGAGCTTGCCTACCATTCATAAGTCCCTGAGTTTAATCCACATAATTAGAAAAAAAAATTCTCAACCACAGCCAGGCTTAGTGGGTCATGCCTATAATCCCAGTGCCTCAGGAGGCTGAGAGAGGAAGATCCTAAGTTCTAGGCCAGCCTGGGCAAATTAGTGAGATCCTGTCTCAAAATTAATGTTAACAAAATAAAAAAAAAAAGATCATGGTTGTAGCTTAGTTGTAGAAAGCCCTCGGGTTCAATCCCCATTACCAACAATATAAAATTATCCACAACCACATAAACATGGTTAACTTATCGTTGAAAAGTCAACAAAGAAAGTCTAGCAGAGCAAAGATTCTATGCAACAAATGGTGCTTGAACAACTGGACACCCATGTGCAAAAATGAATCTGGATTCAGTCTTTATATCTATCACAAAACTAATTCAAAATGAATCGTAGACCTAAATGTAAAATGCTAAACAATCCATCTCCCAGAAGATAACATAGGAGAAAATGTAGTAGAAAACTTTGGGTATGGAAATGGCTTTTTAGATACAAAATTAATGACAAGTTTCATGAAATAAATAAATGATATGCTGGACTTCATTAAAATTTAAAACTTTGGCTCTGCAAAAGACAATGTCATTAGAAATCTAAGATAAGCTAGAATTTGGGAGAAATCATTTGCAAAAATCACTTTTGATAAAGGTCTTTTATCCATAATATAGAAACAACTTCTGAAAGTGAACAATACGAAAACAAAGAACCCAACTTATAAATGGGTCAAGACCTTAAGAGACACCTCACCAAAGATACAGATTCCAGGTAAGAATGAAAAATGTTCCTTGCCATGCCTTATCACCAAAGTTCAAATTAAGACATCAGTGATTACATACCTACTAACATGACCCAGATGGCAAATCAAATGCCAGTGGAGATGTGGAACTGACATCAACTCATAAAGTCTCGTTCAATGCCAAATGTAATGTAAAATGGAGCACCCACTTTAGAAAAGAGTAGGTAAGAAACTCTTACTATGTTATCTAGCAATTGTTTGCCTTCAAATTTATCCAAAGGAGGGAAAGTTCATATCCATGAAACCAGGTTAAGATATATTTATTATATGAAGATGCATATGTACATGCTCAAAATCATAATGAAATGCATTTATGTTTTAGAGTTTTTTCTAGTAAGGCAATATTGAATGAGGTATAAGTTTCAAGTTTCTAAAAATTTTGATAGTATTGTGAGTATCAAACATTTTAAGAGAAAAACATTGATAGATATTTTAAACTTTGATAAAATATAAATGAAAATGAGCTTTCAGTAAAAGTTGAAAGCTAAAAATCCATATAGAATCTATGTATCCTTATGAACATTTCCTAACATATAGAAAAATAAAAATATTTTTAGTAAGGAGTAGAGTTACTATACAATCATAAATGCATATAAAGTTACAATATGATATGCATTTGATCTTAGATCATAGTTACCTATAACCTATGACAGATATAAATGTCTCTCTCTCTCTCTCTATATATATATATACATATGAAATTGTGAATTTTCCAGAATTAAATGATTACATAAGTATTATTTGACTTGGGGGAGGTGGATCCCTTCCTATTTCCCTCCCTCTCCCATCCCTCTGCCTCTCTCCTCCCCACTCCCCCTATGTGTCTATGGTTCCCCTAGATTATGTGCTGCTCTGGCCTTGGTGGATTCAATACAGGAATTTGACCACCTTTCGCCCAACTCTCGCTTTAGCTTTAGCCTCCAGAAATGATGGAAAACATTGGGCCCTTGACTCTCTGGGTTTGGCTACATATATAATACTACATTCTAGAAGAATATAGTATTAAATTGAACAGAAGGGTTATGGAAGGACTTGGGAAATGTTTTAAGAAATTGGAGCTTTTTAAATGTACCATGAATTCTGTAAGATAACTGATATATTTATTTGCATTTACTCCTCTAAGAAAAGTAGCTAAATTATTTCTTTCTTATTTTTAAGATAGAGGGAGAGGAGAGAGAGAGAATCAATTTTATTTAGGTTTTCAAACCGTTTTCATTGGTTCGACACCTGTTTGTTAATGTGGTGCTGGGGTGGAAAACGAGGTTCTCAGGCATGCCAGGCAAGCATGATACTGCTGCACCGCCCCTCCAGCACTGTTGATATTTTTTTAAAGTTCTCTATTCACACGTTTAACTTGTAGAGATAAACAACAGACCATAATAATAAAATGTCACTATATTCTTACATAGTTTTTACTTAAACAACAGTAGCTTTTGGTGTTTATTTTTTCCAGGCAAAGTTGCTCTATAGAGAGATTTGACAGAATAAGTTTTTATCCTTTTAAAATAATATTGAAGATTTAATTTTAATAAGACATGACAAACTGCCATTAACAGAAGCAATCAGTCCGAGTCCACACAGCTAGAATGTTTGTTGGCTTTGAAATTGTGAATTATGTCCAGATATGAAAAGCTTTTCATTTCTGAAAAAAAAGAAACATAATATAAAGTTAAATATCATACTTTATATACATGTACTGAATTTCTATAATCAATCATCTCAAATGAGCTATGATTTTACAATATAGCTTAAGGAAGTAAAGGCAAAAGATGGGTTTTGCTATTTGTTTCAAAATATTGCATGAAATTTACAGTATTTTATTATATTGCATTTTATTTACACATTAAAGAAAATTATAGCAAAGATTTGCTGGCAAACTCTCCAGAGATGGATATTCGCATTTGAAAGTGATTAAATTTTAGACAAATAGCATGCCAGAATTCTTCTAATACATAAAAATTCTGATCATAAAGTATCCCAGTGTGATAATAGTCATAGCCAGACACAAAGGCACAAGAAAGAAAAACATTCTTTGCAACTTTTCATTAATATTTATATTCACAATTTGAAGCAATTTAAACAAACTATGAAGTCTTCAAAAATAAGACAGTTAATAATTACTTACAAGACACTGGAAAAAAAGTTATTAACTAGAGAACTTAACACTCTTCCATTAAGAGTAGGTTTATTTTCATGCCTTTAACATATTGATTATGTCAAAGAAGTTCAGGAAACCATGTTTCTTACTAATGAATCACATTACAAACAAAAATTCAAGTCAAATAAATAGTGACAGTTTTTCCACTCCAATGTAGGTTACAAAAAGGTATAATTAAATTTCTGGATAGAAAGGGAATATCTTTATTATAAAAAAAATTCAAAGAACACCACACCTTTTTTTGACATATATTCTAGAACAACTATATAAAGAATATAGTATAAAGTATAAAGTATAAAGAACACCACACCTTTTTTTGGCATATGTTCTAGAACAACTTCCATTAGTTTCCAGAAAAGAGAGGGAATACAGAAAGTTTAATTTAAGATGATCAAAACTTCTGCTTTTATAAAGACATTCTGCTGCTGAAATAGAATCTTCTGGGAAATAGGAAATTAAAAATTTAAAAAGTGAACTCAAAGAAGGTTTTCTTTTTTTTTTTTTTTTGTCTGAAGGATACAGAATAAACACTTTGAAGAGATCTGAATGTCTGAATGGAATAAAAAGCAGACCAACACAAAACAACCAAAAATCTCTGGAGCTGTTAACAGGCTGGAAATTCTCAAAGCTAAGAGAAAAGAAAATATAGGCTTTAAGATAATTTTCATAATTAAAGCACTCAGTGTTGAAGAGATTTCCCCCTTCAAATTACATCAGTCAAGTACTCATCTGATTATGATTTATCTAGATGAATCTACAATAAATTGAAAATATATTTAATATATCTCACCTATGGGGCATCATATCTTAGATACGCTCAGAACATTTACATTAGTTTGCAGTTGGGAAAAATCTTCTAACACAAAGTAGATCTTTTAATAAGTTATTGACTATTTAGACTGCTAACCAGGAGGTCTAGCTTGCTACCACCTTCCCACATTACATGAGAGCAACAGAATGTGTATCAATGATCCTTAAAAATACAAAAATTGAAAATCAGGCTTCTGCTAAATGCAGATAGCTTCCTCACCAAAGTAACATCAAAAGATTGTAAGTAGAATAATTTTAAGTTGGGAACCATATATATCTCCTAACCTTGCCAAGAAGACTTTGAAAATCATTGTCGTCAGCATCTAAAGATAATAAGTAGAAATGCAGGGTACCATGAAATCGTAAAGTAGCAAAAGCATGAAAATATTTAGGCAAATTTGGTAGTTTGTATTATGAAAATGCTGCTAGATATTGTGATGTGAGTTAACTGCATGGTTTTGAAGTCAATTTTTGGAGACTCATTCTTCCTTTTGTATAAAAATAGGGAAGTCAGAATTACTATAGAGAAATTGTAAACCAGTTTTCCTTCTGGATCATAGAATTTTTTTGTTTGTTTTCTTGTTTTTTTTTGTTGTTGTTGTTTATGAGAGAGAGAGAACAAAAAAGAGAGAAACATTTTTTATTTAGTTTTTCATGTGGCTTTCTTTACTCTGAGACTTCTTTATGTAGGTGGTGCTGGGGTTTGAACTTACATACTCATGTATGCCAAGCAAATCCTGTAACTACCCGGGAACCATTTCGGCCCCTGGATCATAGTTCTTGAACATTTTTTCCAATCAGATGCAAATTATAAATCCTTCACACAAAGTGTATCCATTCAAAAGGCCTCAGAGATTATGCTTAGTGAATTAGCATGCTGTTTTGACCCCACCACTCCAGAAAAGTTTTCAGTAGAAGTTATTGAAAATCTCCCAGCTTCAATTTTATTGATCTTTTTTTTTTTATAGTTCAACATGCATAAAACTAATTTTCTTTCTCAGTTCTCATGCTGACCTTACCATGGCCACTGCTTTTGCTCATCATTGACCGTAATGTTGACACAATGGATAGGTCCAGTTCCTACCTGTGTGACATCTCCAGGCTCCCTGCTTCTTAAAGATTCTCCATTCTACCCCTTTATGTAACCATGATAACCACAAAATGGATTTTCTTGGAATTCTTGCATGTAGAATATAGTCCATGTATAGAAATATTCATTCAGGTTACTCTGTGGCAATTGTGAGGAAAAAAGTAATAAGTAAATAAGCTGAAAGTGGTATTGAGGAAAGTTCATTTGCCTAGATTATTCTTCTATGCAATCTTTCCTCTTCTGAATTTGCCACCAACAGGGGGCGCTGTATCTGCCCTGTTTGTCTGAAGGCTGGTTTCTCACTCTCAGGGAGCAGCTTTCCCTTAACACAAAGCTCAGGCCTGCTGTTGAAACACTTTTCTACTACACTGATGAGAAAGAAAAATCTAACATTTAAGGAGGAACAGTACTCAGACCTTCTTACTCTTGAGTTTTTCCTGTCCTAGAATATGAAAATTAGTGAAATGAATTCGAACTGGCAGGCCAAAGGGCTGGAGCAGTGGCTCAGTGGTTACTGAGCTTACTCAGCATGTGAAAGTAGACGGGTTCAAACCCCAGCACCCACATACACTAGCAGGCCAGGCCAGTCTTTGACCTACCCTGAGTTGCAAAGATAATTAGACATTCACTTCTTTCACTCTCTTTTTCAATCCTATCACTTCAGTTATCATCTTGGTGGGGAGCAGTAGGTACACCTGGGAGTTTATCTTTGAACAAGGCAAAAGAAAAAGTCACATAAATAACTATTAAAATAAAACACATATGTTATTTGTTTCACTTAAGAAATGGAATAGAATGTTCGTTGACAGCCTAGTCACAAATCTTTCCTGAATTTTTTATCAGCACCTTGGTATTTCTCCTAAATTGTCAAATTGACACTTTAATTACATGTGGAGTAAACATGAGAATGCCCAAGCCTAACACTTCAAAAAATCATTGTTAGGATCAGGCCTAATAATGTAAGGGGAATGCTATAAAATCTGGAAAATAGTATGCAAATATCACATTACTCTTCTCATGCAGAGGTACAGCAATTACCTCCCGTATTAGTTTGCCAGGTTGCTGTAACAGTACCAGTCTGGGAAGTTTAACAGCAGTTCTACAGGTCAGAAACCCCAGATCCACGTGATGGAGGGTCTATTCCTTCTCAGGACTATCAGATGTTCCAGGGTGGTCCTTAACTTTTTAACAGCTTCCTGGCATTTTGTGACATTTTTTGGCTTGTGCGGAACGTCATGCCAATCTCTCATGCTCCTATGGCTTTTGTGTGTGTGTGTCTGTGTCCAAACCTTCCCCACTACCGCCAGCCTTTCTTAAGACACCAATCATATTGGATTACAATTTTTTGTTAACTTGTATAATTCATGTACAAAAACTCTGTTTTCATATAACTTCATGATCTGATATAGTGCCTGATAAGACTTCAACATACAAATCAGGGGGAGACACAATCCAGCCCAGAACATCACCTTATCAGGAAAGGGTCTGAGAGTTCACTCTTTGTCCTATAGTCAATAACACACTAAGTAACTGTCATCCTCCAGAAATCACAGTGCTGTTCTCACCATCTAACCATTCTTTCTAGAATATTACTTGCAATAGAAAAATGATAAAAAGCTTTCCAAATGCTTATTTGTTAAACGTCGTGCTAAACACCTTCAGAAATTACAATTGAAAGATTCTTTGTTATTTACATTTGCAATAAATGTTGAAAGCCATACCATCTATACTAGATTTGTTTTTTAATCCAGGTGTACTTAATCACTAAACTACAACCCAGATACCCACTTGTGAACCTTCTACCTGGACCTCATGAGTTATTGGGATTACATGAGCATAGCACCACATCCAGCTTATATCATCTATGAAAGATCTTTACCTTGTTCAAAATCAAAATGCAAGGCAAGGTATAAGCAATCATATAGGGCTTCACATGGAAAGGCTGAATGGACATGTAGGAAATCTAGCTGTAAATACCTGCTATTAAAATGCTTCATTTTTCTCTGAAGTTGATGCCTTAATTTTACAAAACTTCAAAGACAAAGTAGAAACATTTTAAATTGGAGGTATTTACACCTTGATCTTCAATACATCTATTCACTGGAACATTTGCTACAGGGGCTGGTGTGGTGGCTTGGTGGTTACCGCACTTGCCCAGTATGCACAGGTACGAAAGTTGGAATCCCAGCACCTCATACACAACAGTCTCAGAGCAATGAAGCCCACATGAAAGGCTAAACAAATTTGATTCTCTCTTGTGCTCTCTCTCTCACCGTCCCTCTTTAAAGAAACAAAAATTAAAAACACATTTGCTATAGCTATATTCCCTATTTAATGTTAGTAAAAGTAAATAATAAATAATGACAAAATGTGATCTACTTTAAAACTGAGTTCAACATATTGTGGAATAAACTTTTTTCCTCTTAGATACACATGTGTTACTACATCAGAGATTCTACTACCAAGTGGGTAACATTTTTGAGATTTATTAAACTTCCTCTATTTATCTATCAAGTTTAATTTAGATTAGGGTGCAGGGCTTGTGTGCAATTCAAGTTTCCCAATAGTCTTTGATTATACAGCACATGTTCCGGTAGAGTGGAGCACATTCTGATATAAAGGTAGTGATAGAACAAGTAGGTGTTCTATAGTACTGCTCCTGCAGGTAAACAGCGATGGGTAATTTAATTTCCAAGGTGACAAATTATCTTATCATGAGTGAGCAGGCAATTTCTTCCCTGAAATAAACTAAGTAGGCCAGGACAGCTTTAACTAGATGAAATCATTATCCTTTTAAAAGACACTAGTGTTGAATAAAGTTAATTTTCTCTGCTTTAGTGTCTTAGTAGAAAATGGCATAAGAAAATCGTGCTGCCTTAAGGTGATGTTAACTCACTTAAATTCTTCAGTAGGGGAATAAAAATAGTATTGCTTAGAAAAATGCACATCCTTGTGTGTGCACGCACGCCCCTATGCGAGTGTGTGCACCACCCCCTGCATTTATGATGAATGAGACTGAAATATTTACTAAAAGGACAAATAGCTGTGGGCTGAGGGTGGCCTAAAATAAGAAAGACCCTGTGTTCAATTCTCAGCACTGAGAACAAAACAAAATACAAGATACATACCTTTACTTCTTTATTTATTTTTAAGAGAGAAGGACAGTGAGAGTGACAGAGAGAATCAATTTTTGTGGAGTTTTTCACATGGCTTTGTTGCTCTGACCCTTAGTTGTGTACGTGGGTGCTGGGGTTGGAACCCAGGTTCTCGCACATATTGGCCAAGCACCGTAACCACTGAGCCACTGCTCCAGTCCACTTCTTTACCCTTTTAAAAGGAAAGTACAGCCAGGTACAGTGGCACATGTACGTAATCAGAGCAACTTGGGAGCTTGAGGCAGGAGGATCACAAGTTCACAGAGGCCAGCCTGGCAAGATAACAAAACCATAACTCATAAATAAAAATCAAAAGGGCTAGTGGTATAGCTCAGTGGTAGAGTGCCCTTGTGTTCAAACTTCTTTACTGCAAAAAAAGGGAGGATAAATATAAAAAAAATGGAAATAATATAAAATACTTATTTTTATTTCTAAATTGTATAAACATCTTGACAAATTTTTAATAAGCTACAGTTTGAGTCCTGTGACATTGCATACAGTGTTGCATGTTTGGCTTCTTCTGGGCTTATCAGAAACATTTCTGATCCTTGAATTCAGAATGGTACCTACGAATCTCTTCCTGATGAAGACTTCCCAGGCCTTCCTTTGTCTTTTTCTCTTTAAAAAGGCTAAAACTTACACTTAACTTGTAGTGACCACAAGAACAGCAAATCATCCTTGGAATAGTTCACATTCCATGTTCCTTACATTTTCTCAAACTCTTTCATGAAGAGTAAAAGAGATGAATTTATCTTAGGCTATGGAGCATCAGAATTTATAGATTTAAACTTCCTTAAAATCTAGTAGAAATCAGTTAGAAGTGTTGGGAGAAGAGCTGCTATAGACCTGAGCATCCTTTTGTGTTTGTACTGTCCTACCAAGAACTCAAGACCTCGGCTGCTCTTCACTGGGAATATTTTTCATGAACAGTTGAGATATGAGGTAAGACCACATCTTTCACCCCCACCCTGGACAAACAGTGGATTTGCTTCTACTTATTTCTCTCCAAGCCTATTGGATCTGTGGGTGTCTTTGATGGTCTCTTTGCATCACATTGGGAAGACTTGGGGGACATGGGTAACTGGTTCAAACTGTAAGAAGTCCCAGCTACTGTTTGTTGTGCCTTATACAGTCCTTTCTCTGATCCAGGAGTCTTAGTTCTTCTCCAAAGATTCATGAAATCGGAACAAACTAAACTTACAGTCTTATAAAGAGAATAAAATCTCAAACGCTGCAGAATTCAAAACTGCACTTTAGATTAGCTTTTTAAAAAATTTGCTTCTATAGTGGAAGGTGGATAGATTAAACTGCATGAGGAACATGAAATGATTCCTGTAGCAATTCTTTCCTGCTTCCATCCAAAAACGTTAAAGAGTTGTAGAGAACGGAAAGCATACAAGTCCCTTGTACCAGGACACAATAGGGCCCTAGTTCTCCTAGAATTCAAAGTATATTACTAGTTAAAATTGGAGGAAAATAGCATCCTAAGTCTTTAGAAGGGAGGGAAAAGGGTGGAAGAGGGAGAAAGCAAGAGAGAGAAATAGATTTTATACTCTCAGTCTAAAGTAATGTGGAATGTTTAAAATGGCCATCATTACGGAAACTGTTGAATTGAATAAGCTGGATTCCTCACAAATATGAAAATAATTAAATGGAGCAGAACATGAGATTCGCTTGGGGGTATATGATTTCTTACAAAATAAATTTGAGATTAAAGTGATATTTTAATCATTTTTAAATTTAATATGAAGGTCTTTGCAATTCTTAGCCATTGCACATTAGAATTACAATAGTCAATGAAAAAGCCCCGGTGCAACTTGTTTTATTTTTTTACTAGAAGTATATAGAGATACAGTTGAGGGGAAAACATTATCAAAACATTAGCAATCAATGTATATAAACTTTGTTATCCAGGGGTCATGCCAAAGCATAGATAAACCACCTCGGGTTTCACCTGTTGCAGTTTCCCACAGAAGAACTCATGTGTTAAATGGGTAGCTTGTGAAGGAATGACATCGGCTTCTGGGATGGTTCCCCCATCTTCCCAATCTCCAGTCTCCTATGAGTTCTTCATATACCCTTCCCCCGCCCCATCTCCCTCCCTACACCTCCAAGTATCCTAGAGAGCTATCCCCCTGTTACTCTGAAAGTCATTCAGTTTGAGGTTTTGTTAGATTAGCCATCTGCCCTACTGCTTCTCCATAAATTCTAGCCGGTGCAACTTCTAAACCTGTTAAAAGTTTGCTTTGTATTCAGACCTTGTGGCCTCCTGCTTAAAAAGAGTCATGCCATTCACATGGTGGCCTTTTCTAGCTCTATAGGGAATGCTTTGGTGGTGAGTTAATTCTTCTGGGAGGTTTGTCACTTTCAATGTCACCTAAACCCACTACATGTTGTGTATAAAGAGAGTGCAAGATGTCTGACATAAATTTTTCTTGGAATTGGTTGAGTTGCGATTTCCCAGGGGGAAAGCAAACTTGTAATGGCACTTTTCAGCTTTTGATTGTTTATTCATATGTGAATTGTATGTGTGCACTTGTGTTCACAGCCATACATAATTTAGTTACACATCCCGGTAGTCATATGACTGTATTTTAAACGTGCTTCATCTTTAAACACTGATAGAAGAGGAGTAGCCCTTATACGAAGTGCTTGCATACAGAAATATTTCATTGTCAGATTTCTTCAGATTTGGGAATATATTCATATGCATAATGACCTGTCTTGGCGACAGAACCCAATTCTAAACACTAAATGTATTGTTCTATTAAAACCTATGTACATAGCCTGAGGTCATATTATATGATATTTTTTAATGCACCTGCATTTTGACTGTGAAATGTCACAAGAGGTCGGATACGGAATTTTCCACTTGTGGTATCATGTCTGCCCTCAAAAAGTTTCAAATTTTGGAGTATTTTGGACTTCAGTTTTTAACATCAGAGATGCTGAACTTGTACTACTAAATAGACTTTACCTGCTAAACATAAAATTTCTCTTTTCCATTAGTATATACTGCCTAACAGTATTAGAAGTGAACTTCTTATTTGCTAGTATCTTTAATTGTCCAAATGTGTGAGATTTTGGAAATGCAAAGATGAGATAGACTTGCGAAGAGAGGAGCAATGGGGAAAGAGAAAGAGAGATAGAGAGAGAGAGAAAATCAATTTTTATGTAGTTTTTCATGTGGCTTTCATCGCTCTGACACTTTCTTGTGTATGTGGTGCTGGGGTTTGAACCCGTGTACTCATGCATGCCAGGCAAGTGCCATACTCCTGATCCACTGCTCCAGCTCTAGACTTGCATTTTTAAGAATAATGTAATTAGTTTGAAAATCATTTATAAAAGATCCTTAAAACAAATATGAGCGCTAGTTATATTTAGAATGAGCCTGGAGGGGAGGCAGGGTGACGGGAATTTTTTCTTAAGAGAGAGAAAGGGAGAAAGAGAGAGAATCAAGTCATCAGCTCTATTTATTTTTCCATCTGGCTTTCATTGCTCTAACACTTAGTTGTGTATGAAGGCTGGGGTTTGAACTCGGGTCCTTGCACATGCCAGGTGAGCACGATACTTCTGAGCCACCATTCCAGGCCAACGTGCATTCTTTAGTTAGGAGGAAAAATAAAGCAAAGAGCCTTCTTGGGATCTGCTGTCCTTCCCTAATAAGGGAGAATAGGGGCAGGTGTGTTACTGATAGCAGCAATTGATTTATGGTTTTAAACTCTAAGGGATTTGAAGTTGTTTGCCATCTAATAAATATGGTAAAAATTTAATATGGTAAAAATACAAGTTAGAAAGTTTAACCTTAGAAAGTCTCTTCAGTTGAGGCTGAGGAAGGAAAGAAATCTGTAATCATCAAGGAGATGTAAAGTAGCTAATTTAAGAGTGTTTCCAGGGAGCAAAGATGAATTACAGGCTTGGACCTTGTATACATTCTCATATGCTATTATAATGAATAGATATTACTAAACATTTTTGCAATTATTAAAAGTTAGCTTCTAATGAAGTATTTTTTGACTTACTATTATAGTTTATGAGAGAAGTTATTTCAGATAACACAATGTATCACCTTATTTGGGTGTTGAAAGTGATTTTTGAGACTTTTTTCACATTTGAATATTTAATTGGGTATCAAGGTCAAAATCAGTAACTTTCCATCCCCATTTGATAAGATGATCAGGTTATATCAACAGATGTTATATCGGTGTGGTTGGTAATAAAATTAAAGTCTATGCAATCCTTCCCTTTTCATAGAGCCATCTATCTATTCTTTGTTGCCATTGTGTTAGATTTTCAGTTCATTTTTCTACAAACAATAAAGAAAAGTAAGCAATTTTGTATAAAACAATTTCTTTTATGGTGTTTCAAAACAAAACTCTTTAAAATCTACAATTTCCCACGTTAGGTTCAAGTCTCAGTGTTGATAGGAAAGAAAAACGTATTACTAAGGGATCATGAGAAGGTATGGAACACCTTAAAATTACATTGCTACCTACTATTTTCAGCCAAATCAAGTTCAACAATATCCTAACTTAGGGCTATATTACTTTTTCCCTTCAGAACTCTATTACTCCCCTTAAAGAATATTGACTTGGAAGGGAAGAGAGCCGCATAAAGAATTCTTTCTTTTGCCATTTTGCTTTTCTCGACCTTGTATACTTTTGTTGTGTGCATATGTGTGTGTGTGTGCGTGTGTGTGCATGTGCGTTTATATGTATAACGGATTGTTGCTTTGATAGCATTTTGCATAAAAGTGCTCAGTAAGTGTTTTACAAAGAAAATATTAGGCTACATTTTCTCTTTTGTGAGTTGCTAAGCAGGAAACTGTGGCATTGATTGATGTATCATTTTGAAATCTGCAATGGTCTTTATGGTTTTAGTTATGAATATGTATGAAAAATCAGTTTTAGTAACTGTGCTATTAGAGAGATGGTCTGGGACTATAATTCAATAGTAATTTCCTTAAAAGACAAAGGAACTTGAATTACAATAGAACAAGTGTTGATAATGGATTGTCTCCTGAAAAATAGCTTTTTGTATTCAGTCACACTTCCAGATGATGACAAGAAGCGATGACTAAAAGAGAGCTTACTTGGAGATATGTCAACTCCTATGTGAACACTGAAGACGGAGTTCTTTAGTGTTCTGTCCACCTACGTCACATTACTTGAAAAAAATTAAAAATCATGATCCATACAACAGTATTACCCTTCTGCTACAGAAGACGGTAATGTTTCCCCTAAGTATATGTATGGCATATGTTAAATGTGTGCCTAACATACACATATAAACAAATAGTGTGTATAATATGTGTATGAAATGACTGGAGAAGAGATTATGTACTGAACATCGGTAAAGTTAGCTTTGAAATGAGGAACAATTGCTCCTTTCTATCCATGGTATCTATATTCATGACTTCAACCAACTTTGGGTCAAATATATATATATATATTTTTTTTTTTTTTTAAATATTACTTCTGGGGCTGGAGGGATGGCTCAGCGGTTACAGCGCTTCCGTGGCATGTGGCAAGTACACAAGTTCAAACCCCAGCACCACGTACACAACAAAGTCTCAGAGCAACGAAAGCCATGTGTAAAAAAGAAAAAAAAATTACTTCTGTACTAAACATATACTGATATTTTTCTTGTCATTATCTAAATAATATAGCATAACAACTATTTCTTATCATTCACATTGTAACAGGTATTATAAGAAATCCAGATATGATTTAAAATATATGGGAAGATATGTGTGGGTTATAGTCAAATACACTATTTTACATAAAGGACTTGTATATTCATGGACCTTAGTGACCTCAGGAAGTCCTAGAACCAATTCCCCATGGATACTGAGAGAATTGTGTTCCTAGAGTTCATAGTTCTTTTTTTTCTATCATAGAAACAATAATTATATATATTTTGTTGTCAAAATAGCGTTTTCTTTTAGTTCAAGGTAACAGTTATAGTTTGGATGTAAGATGTTCACCCAGAGCTCCAGGGCTAATGCAGGAATATTCAGAGGTGAAATGATTGGTTTACCAGAACTATAAACTAATCCGTCCACCATAGTTAGCATGGACTAACTGCAGGGTGACTGTAGGAAGGTGCAGTGTGACTGGAGGAGGTGGGTCTCTGGACTGTGTCTTGGAATAAAGGATCTTGCCTGGAGTCCATCTCTCTCTCTCTCTCTTTCTCTCTTTGTTTCATTTTGAATTTGAGGAAAGCATTAAATTGAAATTGTAATGTGAAGAAGGAAATACTTTAATCATACTTGGAAAATTAATTTTAAATTATTTGACATTTTTACCCTTAGAATCAATAAATTAGGAAAGGAGTTCTCACAAAAACAAAATAATTGTCAAGTAAATAAGAGAAAATAAGAGTTTGGATACTTTTAAGATTTTTCAGTAAAATGGTTTATTTGTATGACTTATTAAATAGTCATCTTATTTTACTTGTAGTTCAGATTTTAATTATTCAAACTATAAAAATTTATAGAGAAAAAAGTCCTGTCTTAAAACTATTTTATTAATGTGCTACAGAAAGAAAATAATATCAGTTATGTTTATAAAATAATTGGAAGTTTACAGCTTTTTATTTTATATGGAAATAGTCTTGTTGACTATAATTAATTCATATAAATTGTCACGTGGTGATATATCAAAGTAAAATGACTTTCTGCTCACTTGCTCTAATAATGACAGACCAAGGGAAAATTCACAACAATCTTAATTCTCAATGTTCTGAGTCTTCTAAAAAAAATAAGACAAAGAAGAAAACAACATATATCAGGATAGTCAAGGTGAAGAACACTGTTTCACAGCCATCAAGAGACACTAGCAGCATTGCTACCACAGCTGGGCCAGCTATACTGCATCTATTATTTAGGAAACAACATAAAATGTTAGAGCTACATAATGGAAAACTGTAAATGAGTCAACCTTCTTGACACTCAGACTCTCAGGCACCAGGTTAATGTCACAAAGGCAAACTGGTCAGCATCCAGGGCAAGGAGCCAGATGTAGTGTCTGAACTACACTCTCTGAAAGAATATAACTCAAAGAGAAAATGGAGCAGTTTCAGGAGGTCAAGAGAATGTTATTTGTGGTGGAATTACAATGTTGGCAGTTAGGGACTAGAGGAATCAGTGGAACTTATCTTACTACCCACAGCATCTGAGCAAGGACACAGAAGGCATCACAAGAGGGAATTTAAAACACCCTTTACAGCAGTTCTTACTGGTTAATGTAATACTGCTCTTATGATAAATCCACACACACATATACACACACATATGTGCATGTATATAAAACTTTTCTTTTAGTGAGTAGAACGTTAATATATGTTATGAGCTGTACACACCTGATCATCCAAATGACTAATGTATTGTCACATTTTCAGTCAATGCAAGGAACATATACAATTGCTTTTTAAAATATTTATTATTGGGGTCTTTGTTTATATATAGTTCTTCTTCATGATTAAAGATCACGTCTATGACCACACTATGATGTATTTTTGTTTAATCAGGTTAAATATAACTATATTAGCTTTGTGACTAAAATATATTTGAATATACAGAACAAAGGCAGAAGTTTAAAGAATAGTTAGAGAAAGTTATGTAATCCATATCTTTATGTAATTGTCTTTAGATTCTACATTAATTTTCCATGAAGCAGTTGAATAATATTTAATTTCTGTTTATTTGGATATAAGCAGATACACATCCTCTCTTCAAGTGGCTTTTTACTTCCAAATAGTAGCACTGTATGGAGCATATACGCACAACAGAATAACCACTAGCCACAAGTGGCTACTGAGTACTAGAAACGGGACTAGTGCAACTGGGGAAATTAATTTTTAATTTTAATTACTTTAAATTTAATTTAAAAACAGAAGTGTGTACGTATCTTTTGTTAAATAAAATTGTAATATTTTGATAGGATGACACTTTGCTTCAACTATTGAAAAGTTAGCATCCTATTTGAAACGAAAGACACAAATCTGATTTTGAAGACATATGAAAAAAATGTAATATATGTCACTAATAATTTTATGTATATTACACAGAGAAACAAAAAATTTGAATATATTTCCTTAAATGAAATATGGTGTTAAATTAATTTCATCTATTCCTTTCTACTATTTTTAATATGAACACAAAACTTATGACCCTGGACAATGAGAAAGTTGGTCTAGAAACATGAGTTAAATTCAGATAAGATGTAATGCTTTACAATCTAATACTATTTTTAGAGTTATAATGGGAAGGGGAAGGGAGGGATAAGAGAGGGTAATTGGGGGGGCACTCCTGGGGACAGTTGCAATGTCCAGAATATATACACATCTTATACACATTTTATATTGTTTTGTTAAAATCTTGTAAGGTTGCTCAAAAATAAAAAAATTAAAATAAAAAAAGAAAAAAATAATATATATGTAAGTCATATATGTATATAAATCATAACTATTTATGTATCATTATATTTCCATCAGTGAATGCTAGTATTTATTTCATAAGATCAACATTTTTTAAAAATTATATAATATGGGAATAGTTTTACGCAAGTGCTGTGATGGCAAACCAATAAAAAAGAAATTGCAAACATTCAGTCAACTAGCACATTGATTAAAAATTGGCTCGGTTGAATTAAAAAAAGAAAAACAAAGAAAAAGATTGGAAACACTATCACTCTAAAACTTTTTTACAAACAGCCATAAAATAATGTTAAGAAAAACTGTTAACCTGTCTCAGAATAAATGTGGTTTTTCTTTAATTAGAAGCATTACAAACTAAAGTTTGCAATTATTTTTTTTATGTCAACAAAATTACCTTCCATTATTGACACTCAACGCATGGTTTCCTAGCATAGCTTGGACATTGGCTTCGTTAGACTAGATGTGTATTTAAAGCTTGACCAAGTCAGACACATTATCCTCATATGTCTTGTTTACTACCTCTGCTGATTAATTTAAAGAGATTTTATATTTATTGGTATTAATCTTCCTGTTTTATTGTCCTGCTTGTAAATATATTTATTCTGAATTAATTGAAGATTCACTTTTGAAGATTGATATAGCTGTTTTTTATTAAGTTCTGGTGATTTTTATGATCCATATTCAGCATATTATACTTCAAAGTCATAATAAGATATATTGAATATATTTTAATGGAAATTATTAGGGAGAAAGTATTCATAATGTAAAATATTTTGCATTTGCTTATTGAAAACATACTAAATTTTCCTCTTATATTTTTATTATCTCTAGATTATAAATCAATATTGGTGATATGAATCAAGCCATAAGTTTTCACTTATTATTTATTATAAAATCAAATTACATGATGCTATAATAACATATAGTAATATTTTGATGTGTTAACGTTTTTGTTCTAAATATATGGAGCAGTGACAAAATACCCTTTTATCATTTTCATAATGTCACTGCACGGAGAAAGCAGAATGAATGATTTCAACTTTTCTGGTCCCTTCAGTAGTCACATTTACAATTTTAAAGAACAACAAGTCTTTGTTAAATTCTTCTTAAAAATTTATATACAAAGAATTGTATAAATAAAATGCAGGCATTAATTTGAACATTTAGTGGACTTTAAATGACCCTTTTTTGAAACCAAAAGGAAAATAAAATTAAAACCTTTCTATTACTTTTCAAATGCTTAACAAATGCTAAATTTGAAGGAATTCTTTAAATGTTTTCAAGGTGAAAGGGAAGTGTTTGATAGATTTCCAAATACAGAACTGTTTCTGACTAGCTGAATCAGACTTCTGTCCTGCCTTGTTTTGATTTCTTGATATAATCCATTACTTTTACATTTAATTAACTAACTTTAAGACTGACAAATAATTGCCATTTTTCATGGGGTGCAATGTGATATTATAATCCAAGCGCATATTATTATAGAATGATTAAATCAGACCATCACATCATACACTTATACATTTTCGTGGTGAGAACATTGAAAATCTACTCTCACAGGAATCTTAAAATATACAATGCTTTATTATTAATGTGGTCACTGTGCTGTGCCATAGATCACTGTAACTTACTCATCCTGTCCGTCTAACTGAAATTTTGTATTTGCTGATTAACATGTCCCCTGTCCCTATCCACATTTTCCAACCTCTGGTGAATATCAATTCACTCTCTTCTTCCAGGACTTAGACTTTTCTGGATTTTGTATAAAAGGTGCTTACGCCGTATCTGTCTTTCTTTGTCTGGGTCATTCACACAACATTATTCCTCTAGGTTCATCCATGGTGTTGCACATTACAGAATTGCCTTTCACTTTATGGCTGAATTGTACTTCATTGTACGTGTAGGTGCCAGTTTCTTTACCCACTCATATGCACAATCATGTTTTTAGTAGTGTTATTCACAATACCAAAGTTTGGAAGCAACCTGACTGCCCCTCAGAGCATGAATTGATAAACACATAAGCTTAACATTACTGTTACCTCACTTCTTTACCTAACTTGCCATTTATTTAGCTTTGATTATGTATTGGGCAGCACCTTCTTCTTATAGTTACTATTTTCATGTAGAAAATTTATTGTTTACCAATATGCATGGTCAGAATAATCAAATCTTTGAAAACTATAAAATTACCTTTGGGAATGAAGCCTCAAGGAAGAAGCAAAAAAGGACTCTTCCATTTCGAGGGACTTTTAGTAAAGCATAAATGAGTAACTTAAGACAATCTTTACATAAACAAAGGTAGCAAAATAGAAATTCCATGATTAATTGGAATACTTTTCGAATGAAAGATTAAGGAGTTGTTTGTTTATATACCAAGTATATCTCTAGTTGTATCTTTTTCACCATGTGAACTATTTTATCTTGGTTATCATACTAGAAAAATACATGGTTCCCAGTGTAATATAAAATGGTTGACTTTTGAATGTGGTCAAATATTAGTACAAATAAAAGTGTATCTTTTTCTCTTAAAAGAGTCTAATTTTAAATGTATGATCTTAGATTTATACCATATATGGATTACCAATTTTAACAATAATTTGTGGAATTATGTTCCTTGTAATCAAAACACTTTAGATTCTACTCTCCCTGATTCTTAATTTCTTTTCATTAAATCAGGCATCCAGACAGTTATTAAAGTTTTATATTTAAATTAACTTTGGGGAGTATATAATTCAACTCTCATTCAATTATATAACAAATGTTTATTAAGAATACTATTATAAGTGTTTCAATGACTTGGACCAAGTTTAACTACCATATATTTGCAGAACAGAACTAGAATTTAAAGTAACTCTCTTAATTAAAAGTTCTTTTGAGTGCATGATCTTTCATTCAATTTCAGGCAACAAAGAACAATACAGAATTTACGTCCTCAATCATTAAATGGTTGAAAGTACTCAAGTGCTTCCTCTCTATGGCCATTACTGTTAAAGTTCTGAAAAACTTTAATAAAAAAAAATGGACTACAAAGATCTTTGGATGAATAACTTTCTTACATGTGATCCTCCTTCTGTGCATGTAAGGATAAATACCAAGCTAATCATAATTCAAAAATACAAAAATTATAAAGATTTTTATAGGCTTTAATTCCTCTGTTTCTTGATGCCAAATATATTCAGTTTTTTTCCTCTAGATTCAACTTTTCATGATCCAGAAAATTTCACTTAAATATGTAGGATTTTTTTTTTAGCCACCAGCACATCAGTACCTTGAAATCAACTATGGTTACACTATTTTACCATGGGAAGTGATGACTGGCAGCGCATCCGTGGTGATATGTACAAAGGAATTGTGAGTAGATGAAGTTTTATTAGAAAAGACCAGATACATTAGCATATTATTACTGATCATTACTTGATATCCTGCTTTGTTTTCAACGGTTTCATTACTGCTTCCTAATTTTGACATTTCAAATAATCATAATTGGAATCAATGAAGAACCCTTAAAACATGAAAATATAAAATTTCTTACATGATCCATGCCATTTATAATAGCAGAATAATGTTTCCTTCTTCATTCTAGGAATGCCACAGGTGACATATTTTTCTAGAAAAGGTTTAAACTTTAATTTTCTAGAAAGAATAAAGAATGTGGTTGTACTGACCACCTAAAGAATGCCCTGTCTTAAAGACAAAGTTTACTGATTTCTTAGATATTGTCATAATTTATGTCAGACCTCTGTATTAATGTTAATATCAAGTATTGACCCAAATTATCCTCAGGGAACAATAAAACAACTGGAAAAAAAAGCTGCAGTATTTTTTAGTATCTTCTAGGTGACCATCATAGTGTTAGAATTAGGGAATACAATGATGACCAAGCTGGACCTTTGCTCTCAAGGCCCATTTATTCTACCTAAAGTGGGAGACAGTAAGTACAAAAATAATTATTAAATGGATAATTTCAGATAGTGAGAAACTGCATGAAGAAAAGAAAACCATGCAGAGAATGGGCACACCAATGAAGTTTTTCTTCTCTAGAAATCTTTTATTCCTATGATTTTATAATAACTTAATCTGTGCGTATTCTACAGAGATTGCTTATGGAGATACTGTCATGTTAAGCATTTACATAAAATTCAACAAAACAAGACCTAAACTCACTTCAGGTAGACATATGTGGGCAGAAATTAATAATCAAACGGGAAGTAATGGATTTCTTTGATCAAAGGATGGAATCACACTCGTTGAGGGAGATTTATTAGGTTTGAATAAATGTTTAACCTGTGCTTAATGAGAAGTTCATACAATTATAATTACATAATTATATATGTTTGAATGTGTTCTTCATGGAAAGAATACAAAGAAAATTTCTGATAGCACTTGATTCAAAGCTCAGTTTGTTGTAGAGTATGGGAAAACACTTGTGGGACAGAGAGGAGGCTGTACAATGCGGATAGTCCTAGGACCACAGGTCTCCATTGAGCCAGGTATCATTAAGACAGCAGGAAGGGATCAAATGTAATTAACTAGCCCTGGCCTAAGCTGACCTGAATATGAGTTCTTCATCTTATCTGTGGGGTGAAAATTTGTCCATATTTAATGCATTTTTAGTGTACTTTTTATGACCCAAATTTTGGTAGCCATTAAATTTATGCCTGAGAAATTATTTATGTCCGCTTAAAATTAACATTCACTCAATGATGTATGGTGGGTTAATAAAAAAGAAAACATATGTCTTAATGTTTAAAGTAGGACTCCTCATTTCTTTCCACAAATATTATTAAATTAATGATGATGCTTTTAGTTAGGGTACATGACATAAAAATAAAAGAAATATGAAATTTTCCCTTTAAAATTGCTAAAATGCAAAATGGGACCCATTACATCATAGACCTTCAAATAAAGACTGGAGTAATCATTTAGGGATTAATACCTCTAAATATCCCATCATTAGTATTTATGTATAATACTAACTTAAGGGTGTATCCTACTGTCTTCACGTATGCCACTATGGAGACACTGTGTTTCCATGTGGCATCTTCATGTGTGAGCAGAATAGTTCCAAAAGGATCTCAGAACTGGAAGCATTAGAGTCCCTTCCCCTGAGGGTATTTGTAATTGTGAAGTTTTTTACTGCTATTTTTTGGCTCTTAATGAAATGCAAGTCATAGCTCCTTCAAAAAGAAAAAAAGAATCAGCAGCCAGTATTTTTACATGGAGGAGAATATTTTTTCCCCCCCCGAGTTTGTTATTCTGCCTTCTTAACCACACAATAAGGTTCTTGGTGACAGTGACCAGGGCCTCAGGCCCTATGCTTCTCAACTTCTAGACCTCAGACAACTGCTTACCACAAGAGCATGTGGCTTCAATAAACTCATCTGCAGTTTTATCTGAGAACAAGGCAACAACGCGACACAGAGAAATGGAGTAAATACCATATAATTATCAAATCAATTTATTTCCCTCGAAGAACTCAGGCTCCAGAAGGAACAAGCAGTAAGAGTTGATTTAAGTTGTGTTCAGACAGCTTCATTTCCTGTCTCTTTAAGAATGTGGGCATCTCCAAGGAGAGAGGATGATTATAGATTTAAAGGAAAAGGAGTGATTCTTTCTTCCTTCCTTTCTTTTTAAACCAAACTCTTAGGCCAATTGGAAAAGAAAGAGAAAGAATTGAAAGAAGAAGGAAGGAAGGAAAGGGATGAGAAAAGAAAAGGAAAAAAGAAATATGTTCTGAAACAGAGAAAAAAATACAACACTGGACTTTCGGTGAAAAAAAA